>JASCQY010000388.1:16343061-16361085 GCA_030264315.1 Sardinella tawilis
TGCCCACTCTGCAAAAAAGCTTGGCTGTTGTTTTTGGTTGACTGTACCAGCTAACGGGACTGTCTACTGTAAACACGTTTAATCCATTTCCTCTTCCTCATGACGATCCAATTCCTGTAGGAACTGGTAATAAGTAAGACATAAGATGATCCATCCCATCGCATGCTTTTGAAGATTCTTGGAAAACAACATTAGATTGCGCAATCTGGATGTAGGATATAGTAGATTACACACAACTAATGAATGTTATATGCTGTAATCCATCTTTCTATGGAAATGGCCTCTTCCTAGATCAGGTCAGAGCGATGATTGGTTTTCAGTTGTCGTGAGAGCTACATGATCAACAAATGTTTGCCTATCATACTTGTTTTGCCTGTGCTTTCCTTGTCTTGGTTGTTGTTGGTGTGGTGTGATTGCATGTTTTTCTTGTTCCCTGTTGATAGTTGTTGATGACGTGGTGTTTATTTGTGATTTTGTGTACTTTGCTGACAACAGGCCTGAGGGAAAAGTGCTGGAGACAGTCGGCGTGTTTGAGGCACCAAAGCAACATGGAAAATATGAAACTGGACAGGTACAGTACTGTAGGCCCATTTTACTCATACACAAGCTGTCTGATTTTGTTTGATAGCATTCGAATCACTATTAGGACTTGAAGACAGAATTTTCATTTCATGTTTTATTCATATTTTATGTTTCATGTTTTATCGCAAGTCAATGTCTCTAGGATTTTGTTGACCTTAAAAGGTGTGTGTGTGTGTGTAACTGAGCGAAGGATCTTGAGTGTGACTCTGCATTTGTTTATTTGTGCATCTGTGTCTATGTCCACAAATGAAAAAGTGAAATAAATATATATTGCACCACCTCTTGTTTCACTCTACTCCACAGTTGTTTCTGCACAGTGTGTTTGGCTACAGGGGCATAGTGCTCTTTCCCTGGCATGCCCGCCTCTATGACCGTGATGTCTCTCCCCAGGCAGCTGAAAGGTGATCATTCTCCTGTTCCCATAGAGAGGTTACCTTTTACCCACATCCTGTTCACAACATAGGACCATGTGATCATATACTGTATGTTTCCACTCATTACTAAAATATGTTATAATTAATTAATAATTATAATTAATTATAAATTATTAATTATAAATATAATTAATATATTAAATGTGTGTGGATGGTTGTATGGATCAGATGAATTATACATAAAGTTAAGGTGTACATTGTGGTCATACAGTTGTACTGTAATTTGGTTTTGTGCCTCTTTGTTTTCTCCACAGTAAGTCTGAACCTCCTGGAGCACATGGGTCCAAGGAAGTGAAAGGGAAAACCCACACATACTACCAAGTTTTGATAGACACTAGAGACTGTCCCCACATAGTAGGTTAAGCTTTGTTTCCCAGACATACACATACTGTACGAGCAAAAATACAAACCTGCACACACAAGCACCAAAAAACATCTGAAGCTCTACAGATTTGCTAATCTTGTCCCACCCTGTGTTCAATTTGCAGTCTCAGAGATCACAGACTGAGGCAGTTACGTTTCTTGCCAATCATGATGATAGTAGGGCACTTTACGCAATTCCAGGTATGTTGCTTTAAGAAAGTATAGATGTAAGAATGTAAACATATTATTTCTTTGATCTGCCAAAATTGTGTTTCATTCTTCTTGTCTCCTTTTCTCACAGGTCTTGATTATGTAAGTCATGAAGATATTCTTCCTTATAACTCAACTGATCAAATCCCCATTCAGCATGAGTTGTTTGAGCGATTCCTCATGTACAACTCCTCTAAAGGTAAATAGTTTCATGTCCAGCCTTCCTGTATATAGTATAATGTGCCTAAAATGTAAATTTTCTTCCCCCATACGAAGAAAGAAATGGTGCTTTGTGGCTTTTGTGTGAATAGCAAGTAGTACCATAGTACCCTTGTTGCTGTGCTATATTAAATAAACAAGCTGTGTTCATCAAATATCTGATATTCTTCTTTGTGTTCCCTGTCCTGCAGTGCCCCCCTTCGTTCCCAGAGACACGTTACGGGCATGGCAGGAGAAGAACCACCCCTGGCTGGAGCTGTCCGATGTGCACCGGGAGACAACAGAGAACATCCGCGTCACAGTCATCCCTTTCTACATGGGCATGAGGGTAGGTCACCTCATGAGCTCGTCTGTTTCTCAGGCATATGGAGAGAACCAGACCCCATAATATCACAACACTAAGCGCCTGTCTCAGATAAGCCCTGTGTTTTTTTCAATCATGTGGTGATGATTAAAGAAAGGGACTAAATGAAACGTCATGCTTGGTAATTTTGGTTGAGTGAGAGGCCATCAGAATTTTCAGTAATTTTCAATATAGTGAGAAGCCACCAGAATGCTTATAATTTGTTCAAAAAATATTTTTTAGATATTAACACATGAACAACATAGCAGACTAAATAAATGTTATATTCAGACATTGTGAAAAAAAAAATATATTCACCGGTAATATCCTAAAGCTTTCGTTGTGTTTTTTGTATTACTGTATACAGTGTCTGCTTCTAGCAGCAAGCCATTATTGTTATATAGAGATTTTTGTTTGTTTGTTTTATTGCATTTGACACAGTGACCTCTCAATCAGACTACTATAATCCTCCTGCTCAGATTAGTGTTTATGAGGAAGCAATGGGGATTTATTTATTTATTTATTTATTTATTTATTTTTCACCTAACCCTGGTTAACCCATAATATGATGCAGTTGATACTGGCTTATTGGGTTTTGTGTGATGTCTTCAGTGTGCTCTGCGTAAGCCTTGTAATTGGATCAGTGTTGAAAAGCATAGCACTGCAATTCATAGCATGTTTTGTCTTTGTCTTCCAGGAAGCACAGACATCTCATGTTTACTGGGTAAGTCTTCTTTGTCCCGAGCATTGCATGCCTGTCTCCCCTCACTCTGTGGACCACAAGTAAAGTTCCAGTGGTTGAATTCCAGGGCCCAGATCGGCATGAATCAGCCAGTTGTAAATCTGATTCATGCCAGGGCTTAAGTTTCAGGCAGTAAGTGCAATATCATTGTTATTGCTCTTATTGCAATTGACTTGAATAGTGTTTTGAAAAGCGTGAACAGTGTTAAAGTTCACATCCCTCCGATTAACTTCTGTGTGTGTCTCTTTGTGTGTGTGTGTGTGTGTGTGTGTATGTGTATGTATGTCTGTCTCTATCTGTGTGTGTGTGTTTCTATGCGCGTGTACGCGTGTGCATGTTGTTGCAGTGGCGTTATTGTATCCGACTGGAGAACCTGGGCAATGAGGTGGTGCAACTCCGAGAACGTCACTGGAGGATCTTCAGCCTGTCAGGCACACTGGAGACTGTCAGAGGCAGAGGAGTCGTGGGAAGGGTAAGTGGTATTACCTTGTCGAGGCTTAAGATGAAGAAATTGCTACTCGGATGTTTGTATCTTACAGTCTCAAGTAGGGGTGAAGTAGGGTTTGGATGCAGGGGTATGGAGTTCCCCCACTTCTTGGATCAGAGGCTATTTCTTTTTTTTTTTTTTTTTAATATTAGGCATTAATTCATAACATAATATTGTGGACCGACCCCCAATAAAAAAAACACCGTTCTGAAAACTTTTTTTTTTTTTTATGTATTTTTACAATATGTTTTGGTGATTAATGCTATGTTGCTGAATGAAACACTCTACATGCTGCTGTTTTAGGAGCCTGTGTTATCCAAAGAGCAACCAGCCTTTCAGTATAGCAGTCATGTCTCTCTCCAGGCCCCCAGCGGACATATGTGGTGAGTCGCATGTCCAAAGTTAATGTTTTCAAATCTTTCTCCGTCTTGTGTGTCTCATAATATCCAGAGACAGGGCAGTTCAGGACTTAGGAGCATGATTTGCAATTTAAATGACACAATATACATTCTGTGCACATTCGTTACACATGCTGTATATACATACAGTATAGGAAGAGATACTGTATGTGCACATTCATTTTAATCAAAACAATTGGTTAAGAGAACTTAAATTTCACAAAGCAGATGAATAGTGTTTACTCCCTCGTGCTATTTTATTATTTTCTATTTCAAAACAGTTTTACGATTAATCTTTAAATTGATACTTTTAAAAGTATTCCTGTGAATAATTGACAGGAAGTTTCTTTCTCTTGTGCATGCAGCGTCTTGATAAAGAATTCACTTGCCTTGGCCTGTTGTTTCTATTTTATTGCCTTGCAACCTGGAATTTAAAAGGATTTTTCAAGAAGACAAAACACACAAACACGCACACACACAAAACTTAACTTTACTGTATATTAACTATAGAATCAGCGTGAGAATGAAAATTATGTCAAATGTGTAAACAATCTTTGTAGGTAGCAATTACAGTACACTATCAAATGTCTATGGGTTTGTTTGTATAAGATAATCACACTTTCGTAGAATCCCTAGGGCCATTGTCCTCCATCACATTTTTAGGAATACTCAAATGAGTTTCTCTGAAGCATTTGACTGGATTATTTTAGAGGCACCAATAATTCTTTTTTTAGAAAGATGGACCAGAATACTCGTCTTCTGTGTTCTAGGCCAGGTGAAACCGAGTGTGTATGTCTTTCTTGCTTTCTTATTGTTTCTTGGAGTGTGGGTTATGTATTTGTAAAGCCCCCACCTCTTATGGGACTTTCAAAGCTAATTTGTAACACCTGATTTAGTTTAATTATTCCATACATTAACACACCAATTATGCATAAATACACATCAACACTCCACTTCACTAGTGCAAATCCAAATCTAAAATCTACTTAAATTACAGGTTGTCATATAAAGTAGGAAAAACACCAAGAAGTGTGAAGATCAAGGCACTGTGAATTCATTATTATTATTGCGAGCAGCAATGTGATCGCTCACTGTTTAGTTCGATAGTTGCTCAGTTTTTCCCTCTCGTCACTTACCAGTCGACGTATCGTCAAATTTCCCTAGTAAAACACTTCCCATTTTTTTAAGCCAAGTTCAACCTCACCCAAGATGATTTTGGGTTGAGTAAGTCACCCTGAATGAGATGGGGCTGTTAAGGGAATATCCTGGCAAACCACTACTGTCAGCTAGAATTGAGCTCCCCCCCCCCCTAAAGATAATCAGGAGTAAATATGTTAATGTTGCTATTTTCTATGGATAAATGATGTTAAGTTTTGACTTGGATACTGGTTACTGAATACAAGTTACTGATGCTCTTGGATACTGTGTTAATTTTATTAAACGGAGGTGTGTTAAATGCATTGGAGTGGCCTGTCTGTGTGTACTGTAGAATTGTGTTAAAGACTCCAGTAGACTCCAGTAGTGTGTACTGAGAGGCGCCTGGCCAGCTTCTGAGTATCTGACGGTGCGTCTTCTGTGTGTCGCCCCCTGCAGGGGCTCCTACCGGCTTGAGAGGCCCAATGGCACGTTCTTCGATGTGCGCATCCCACCCTTCTCGCTCGAAAGCAAGAAAGACGATACTCCCAACGGCTTCCTGCCTGGGCCCTTCACCTCACTGGCCTAACGGTCGACCAGAGCAGCCCCATGTGCCCTCTCCACCCCATACCCTACTGTTCCATTCACCAGAGACAACGCCCTCCCCCAACATGCACCTCTACCTTCTCCTCAGTTTCCTCTATATCTAAATCCCTTTTTTCTTTTTTCCCCGACCCCTTTCTCTGCCATTTTCTGCCCGCTTTTAAAGAAAATAACCAAACCTATTGAGCTTCCCAGTATTTTTAAGCTATATTCTGAGCCATGATGATTAAAGTAGTTGGAGACAGGGAAGGTAAGATCATAAGATGCACTTAGGAAGTCATGTTTGAGTTAGACAAATTTTCACTTCAGGCGATAGCAATTTCAGTGGTCAAACAGTTGCTACATGACCATCTACAGTATTCTGTGTTTATGTCAGGCCATTAAGAACATGTAACGTAGTAGGCCTATGTAATGTGGAAACACATTTTTTTTGTGTGTAACAGCACTTACATTTATGCAGTAATGATAATCAGGAACTATTCTATGTAATTACAAAGTGATTGAAAGAATTAGACACAGGACCTTTTTCCATCTGGAGTGGCAGGTTGTAGTATACCTTGCTTGATCTAACTGCACATGCAGTTATGATGTCTATAACCTTGTAGTTAACTCAGAAAATGTCTTTATACATGTCAGCAGATGAAATGATGGTCAGTCTAAGACTTGAAGTATACTACTGTGGATATGTTCTACCTACAGAACATGGATTGCATCAACAGCACCTTTCTGTATTTTATGATCAAATGGACTTCATTGGCTGTACTTGTGCAGATAAGTTTTCAAGCTCTGGCTCAGGTCAAAAGGAAGAAAGAAAGAACAATGCACTTCTACACTATTATTTATACCACACACTGTCATGAAAGGGACCAGGGCACAGATGCATGTATTCATTCTGTTTATGGTAAACATTTACAAAACGAGAAATGTATGTTTCTCTCCTCAGTGACTTATACAGTAGGTATGCTTATCAGTCAATAGGTATACTTATCAATCTATTATCAATATTATATTATCAAGGTTTGTACTGTAAGTACAGTCTTGTAAGATTGAAATGGAAACCAGAGACAAAGAGGCAGAGGAAACTCCTAAGGATTGTACAGAATAACCGGTTCTGATTAGTTTTGCCCCATACACCGACTGTGCTCTGTATACTGCTTGGGTCATAGTTCCTGGTCAGGTATCCTGTATTGTTTGGAAATGTACTGTATCTGTAATGGATAAAGAGATTATACTGCAATGTGCACAACCATACAGCAATGTGCACAACCATTTAACGGTATGGTAGAACTTTATCCACAGAAGTATGTTCAGCCCTTACAAACTGCAGGCAGGATACAGTTCCTTTTTTTCTGCAATTCTCCCTTTTCATTTTCTGTGTATAGACCTATAGACCAACACCTACACAGTGACTTGGTCATTTACCCATTTCTCCTAATTATGAACTTTTATAGTTTGTTAATGAGATTATGTCAAGACTAACTCAAGTCATTGTAATCAGACATCATGATTGCGATGTCCTTGACCTTTCACCACATGCTGAGCCACAAATTACAGTCGAAGAATATCCATAGATCTTCATAACTGAATGTAAGGGAATTTGAGTTGCATGTGCGTTTGATTTTACTGTGAAATGTACTGTATGTCTGAATGATGAAGCCCTTCCAGGATAAGACTGCCTAGTGATCTGACAATGCATTGGAGAGGAGCTGCTAGGAGGCTATTTGCATTTGTTTGTTTGTTTTTGTTTGTTTTGGAATATGCACAGACTGAGTTGTGCAAATATCTTGTGCCATTGTTGGAAGCTTGTGCATTTTCACAATGCAGGATTATAATATCATGTTCTCTAAGTTATTACGTTTCCACCTCTAAAAGCCCTTAAAAGTGTGGCCACATAAAAGCTGCTACCAGAATTACTCTAGATGATTCTCATGAACTCACATAGCAAATTTCAATCCAATCCGTTCTCCGTTCAGATGTTATCTCAGTGGAACCACATAATCAGTAGTTTAATAGTTTGAACACCTCCCTGACACTCATTTAAGGCCATTTCATCTTTGTTTTCTGTAGCACTTTGTCAACCTATTGAGGAAATATGCCACCAAATGTCTCTTTGAGATCCTCAGTGTACATTTTGTAATTTATACTTATTGTGATATTTATGTGAAATATTACATGATATGATTGATGTAGGAAGTGCTACAACCCCTAACTATTTGTAGCATCGAGCTGCTGCTGTGGATGGGAGCTTGATACTTGTGTTTTACCTGAATTTTCTTTTCTTTTTTCTTTGTTTTATTTATGTGATAGGGAAATATAAACTGATAGTGAATGTGTATGAAAGAAATCTGTGTATCATGCTCTTGAACTTTTAGGAAATTGAAATAAATTATGTAGACATAAAAGTACTTGAGCTATGTCATTTTCTTAAAACATTCCCCTGATATATATATGGGCCTATTTTTTATTTCTTTATTATTTTTTTTTTTTGAAGCGATACCTTTGCCATTTCAGATTACATAAGATAAACTGTTTGCACTGAGAGTTCATTGTCTACTGTCCCAGTTAAAAGAAGCGCTTGGGGACACACTACCGTTTCAGGTCCATTTAGAGTAAATGTCAGGTTCATAAGACCAGGTCAGTGTCAGGTCTCATTGTTAATGTCCTCCACACTGCTATTATCAGCGCCTGACCTGTGCCATGGCTGCAGGCCCTGCATAGCTCCCCAAATCTCTTTAAAAGGCAGCAATGGAGTCACAGTTATTTTTTTATGGCTGGCATTTCTCTTCACCTTTCCGTCTTTTTCTTGAATGCATGTGTGGGGCTTTATTATCACTGACCACTGTGTTCACCTTCTGTAGGGGAACGTTTTCCTTCCAGCGGCCCAACGGGGAGATGTTTGATGTAGCCATCCCTTCCTTCTCCCTGGACAGCCACGGGCACAGGGACAGCCCCTACTCCTTCCTCTTCTGAAGTCGCAGCCCTTCAATGCTCGTTTCCTTTTCCGTTATACACATACACACCTGCGCAGTTTGCTCATGAGCAAGTAAGTCGTGCCCAACCTCTACAGTCTAGAGACGTTAGAGGTTAAGAGACTCTTGAAATATTGTGGAGACCATAAGATGGTTTGAACTTCATTTGATCAAGAGAAAAGTGTTAAATTGCCTTTTGCCAAGCCTTATAGTGTCGTTCATACATTTTATGCTGTTCCCACGGACCTTATATCAGTGAGGGATACATTTTTAATCGCAAGCGTACCCCATGCAGTTTGGCCCTGTGTCATTTTTAAGTCTTAAAAACATTAGCTTGTAACAGACTTCGTTTTTTTTTTTTTACTCCTTTCAAAAGATGGACATCATTCACTCCCCTCTCTCTATTACCTCAGTCACACTCTGACTCACACCCGGTGCTGAAGAATATTTGAAAACATAGGTCAATTTTTCAGATGTTGTAGTTTCTACTACCTCACATACAAAGCTGTGACAATAGACACAACACAATCTTACTTCTATTCATGCCAATATATTCTGGGAACACTTACATCCTCATTGTGATATTATTTTACACATATTGTGAAATTATATGAAAATGTTAAATCACTGACATTTTAGAACAATTACATGCAGTTTCGTACACTAGATGGCAGTAGTTGCTTTATGTTATCTCACATAAAGTGAAGGACAGGAATACTCATTACATGCTTTCTGTTAGAATTTTACCTACTGTAGACTGCAATTGTTATATCTTTGCATATGCCAACATGTTTTTTTCTGTGAATGGGGGTTTTAAGGCCACAGAAGTCATCTTGTGTTGTAGAGAGGCAGAGCATTATGGCACTCAAAAATAATAATAATAATAAAAAAAACAGCAACCAAAAAACAGAACCTGTATGAAAGCCTACAGATTGGTCACATTTTTCATAACTGGGTTTGAAACACGGGAGGATTTGAAACACGGGCAATTTTAATTCAAAGATCTGAAGTGTCCTTGCAGTGCACCATATAGCATGATGAAGCACAGAGTAGGATTGAAAAGTATGGTTAAATGAGGTGTCAGCTTTGACAGGCATTTCCAGAGAATCAATTCAGTCTCAATGAGACAGGAGAAAATCTAATTTTAGTATGTTATTTGCTGAAAAGTGGTCAAAGTTGTTGAAGCTATTGAAATCATGTTTTAATGCAAGAATCCTGAAAGTGGAAAATGCTCACAAAATGTAACATTGCCATCATAATCTTCCATAAGTCTCTAAACAATAAATTTTGATTCTTATGGTGCAAGTCAAATATGTGTCAGAATATTTTTCTGTTTTATTGTTTATTTGTACTAATACCTTATGTTTTTTTACATTCAAAGCAGACAAAACAGCCAATGTTGAACACATAATCCAGACATCTCATGTGCAAGTCAAGTAAGGTGCTACCTGCTGTCACACCACACAGTCGCATTGCTTGTAACAATCTAGCAGATATGAAGAAGTTTCTGAAACTAATACAAATAGGCAAGGCCAGGCATGCATATACTTACAATGTCCTGGTAAATACCCAAAGGTCTTGTTTGGTTTGCAGTACTGTAGCTCACTAAAGAAAAAATAGCTGGTTTCTTTTAAACTGTTGGTAGGCTACCTTAAGGTGACCAGACTTCTGATTTTGGGAATTTTGTCCCATGTGCCGGGGACATTCCTATTTCTTTCCATTTCTATTCCTGGTTCCAATTTCAGTGTCATTAAAATATTGTTTTACAAAAATTAGTGAAAAATTTGTTTTCTTGTATTTTACCAGGGACAGGCCACCAAAATTGGGGGATCTGGTAACCCTACTGTATCTGCCATTTTGCCTGATTCCTTACAACTTTTGAATTTCTCATATAAATACTAATTCACTTCATTTTTCTTTTTTCTGTATACATCCCTAAGAAAAAATACAAAGAGAAGGAATCATTCATCCCAAGGGAATGTCAGTGATAATAGCACCATGGAGAATTACACGAAAATTGATCTTGATCTCTTATGACAACTGAAGTCTCTTCATTTTCATTTCTCAACATGTAGGCAGAACCACTTCCCTAGCTCCTCCTGAAGTTTTGTGTTGCTACCAAGATGATGCAGAAACCCATTTACTGTCATTGGTTTGTCTGTGATGACATTACCTCCTGTCCCTGAGAGCCTGGTTGATTTTGCAGGGGAACACTGGGACTGGAGAGGTCCAATGGGGTCTATGTTAACATCCACGCCCCTCCTTACTTCTTTGAGAGCAGCAAAGGTGATAAACAGCTTCCCTGCTGGCTTTAGCTGGTAGAGTAGCACTAATCATCATTTCAACACAGCAGGGTATCCCAACAAATCCAGCTTCACCAGGATCCACTTTTCAAATATTCGTTAAGATACGTTTTGACATTGACAATAAATACTCTCAACTGCAAATTATTATTTATTTTTTTATGAGTCACTGCACATCCATTTCAGGGAACAAAAGTCAAATAAGAAAATAAACATACTGTTCTTTTACTAATCAATGGGTGGAATTAAATGTTTCTAGCAAACACTAGCTTAATTGGTTTTAATTGTGGTTACATTTGACATAAGGTCATTTATCATCAGGGCAGAGATTGGAAATTGTTTTAAATTGTCAGTGTAGGCTATTTACATTGTGCAAGTGATACTTTAAATCTGTTCAATGCATCTTGGCAAGACAGATGTGTAACATCAAATTACGTCTAATTTAAGTATAGTCTACTGTAGTTCTCACACATTTACTACTGGTCATTAGTGGGCTATATTATCTTTAGACATTAAAGCTTGGCTGACATACTGGTCTGCAAGCTCAGATTGATTCAGCTCACTATGGCCACTGAGCCTATTTCCACTTCTTTAATGCATACAGCACATTATTCATTATTCAGCACATTATTCACACAATTTTTCATTATTTTGCAACGTTTCAAGCCACTGGGAAGCCTGAGGAAGAGCCAGTGGCACGATACATTGAGAAATAAGAAAGAAAAATTCACTGAGATATGTGCTGGAGTTCGGACTACCTTTCTTGATAAACTTCTTTTAGTTTGCCGGAGATAGGGGTCGAAAACAGTGAAAAAAACTGCATGCCAGCTAGCTCCCTTGGTTTACAGCAACTGCGCTAAGCTAAAGCAAAAAAAAAAAAAAACGCTGCTCCCAAAGCAGGACAATGCCTGGACAGATTTTAACCAGGTTTTTTTCACTGCTTGAAGTTTGGGGGTGACCGAGACTGACTTAATTTCATGTTTGGGTGCATGGCATATTCCTTTAAGGGCTTGGCACTACATCAATGTATGGGGGGCCCAAAATACCTATACAACCATTGGGAACATACACATGCTCCCAATGGCTGTATAGGTCTGTCCAATGCACAGAGGCATTTTGATCCACAATTATTGATTGCACCTAAGGGAAGTTGCAGATGACAGGAAAATAGCTAGAAAAAAATAGGCTGCAAATAGGGTCAATGTAACAAAAGGTCTGTAACACATAATCCCTGCTGAGCATGCATCAACGTGCATCAAAAAAATGTGCACTTTAGGAGTGTATTTTGGCCTTGTTCTTTTCAGATTGAAGTTGGTGGTGTGGCAAAGAAGATTCTGGAGAGAATAAGAAATGAGCTTTTGGCATGGCGTCTGAGAGAGGAACCAAGTGAGCGGATAGCCACTGTTTGGTGGACATTAAAGTGCTACTTAGAGAAAATGCATTGATTGATAACAGTACATAGCCTACATCTTTTAGCATAACATTTTGTTATTTTCCCGGTTTCTATTTTATGCCTATTTTCACCTTAGTGTTGCACTCTCCTGGGCACGTGAGGGTCGAAGCCCTGCGTGTTCTGGAATCTTCTCTCGTACATGTGCATCAAAGAGTCCAGTCACATTCCAGTCATTCTGTACTACTGTTACCAGTGAGTAATCAGAAAGGAATGTTGGAGACATGTACCCTTGCCTCATGTACAGAAGGCTGTGTACTGGTATTTTCCCTTTTTTTAACCCTTCACTGTGCAAGTCATGTAGTTTCTTAAACTGAGATTGATCTGATTGAATAATCTCAATTCTTATCACAGTTAGGCCTACCAGGGTAAAACATTCACTTTCTCGACATTTAACGTAACATGTAAAATACATTAACTAAATCTATTGGTATATAGGTCACCTACTGGGAAAAGTTCCTTTTCTCTTGAGGGACCTCATTTTATAATCTCTCAGTTTCTCTTTTCAGGTGAGATCAAGAGTAGGCCTATGGCAAGCTGCTGCATGCTCTGAGGGATGGGCGTGGGATAGCGTTTTTTCTTGATAGAGTAAGGGTTCACATGGGACAAAACCAAAAGCCAGTACGGGAAATGTCTGGCTTTGGGATCCCTTGAGATAGGGGCCTGGATTTGGGAAAGTAAAAAAAAAAAGTCAGGATCGGCCCTGTCTTCTCATACAGGGTAGCCTACCAGACAGAGAACATCTGAAAACCATAGCCTACTCATTCTTTGTTTGTCTGTAATGAAATTGGGCATAATAATATATTGGGGATAATATATATTTTTTTATAATACAGCTGTGTAAATTAGATCTTAAATTGACTTACATAATTACAACCTGCAAAATGATTATATTGTGACCTCCCCAATATGGCTGCATTTATTTTCTGCTGAGAAATCAGATGCATCACATCCGGTGAATGAGGTCAAATGTTTTCCCAACGTTCTCCATTCCAGTTGTTTGGTGGGATGTGTTCGGAGGTACACCGGATGTGTTACTCAAGAATTGAACCATAATTACATAGGTATTAAAAGGTGTTCGAAAGTTTTGAAACTAACTTTTTTTGCAAATATCTCGCGAACTGTTCTCAGGAACGTGTTTCCAGGTGTGCAGGTGATGTGTTTTCTCTGTGAAGTGTGTCCTCTTGACCTGAGAGTCAAAGTTTTTGCATGAGTTGAATCTTGGTCATCAACTGGGAGAGGCTTGGAAAGGCCTTGCTGTTTCGGCGTGGACTTGTAACCATGGCCGGGAATTTTGACGCTGAGGACCGTAATAGCTGGTATTGGGGGACCCTTTTTCGCCAAAAGGCAGAATCGATTCTTCTGGGACAACGACACGGAGTGTTTCTTGTCAGAGACTCCCGGACGATCCCCGGTGACTATGTACTCTCCGTTTCAGAGAATTCCAAAGTATCTCATTACATAATCAACAGCATCAGCAACAACCGGCAATCTGGATCAAGTAAGTAAATAGTGTTGGGTTATACAGCCACACCACAACGGTAATTAGATACAGTAAATGTATGCAGAACCCTGTAACGCCCAGTCTCCTCTGTTTGCTAACCAAAGGTACCTAGCCTGCTAGCTAACTTATCAAAGGTGTTCGCTACAGCTGTTCCTGAACAAACTTGCCATGGTTGGGAAGGATGACGTTTAGCATTAGCGACTCATCAACTTTTTTCGGTCATCTTTGCAGTAGCATTTGTCGTCTATTCGACACAAGGTAAACTTTAGCTCGATAGTAAAGTATAATTTACTATTTAATATTGAAAGTGTTTCACCTAATTATTACTGTATAGATAAGAAATTATGTAATGTTCACTTAACGTTAGACCGATGCTTCCCAGATTCTGGAAACAAAATTCCAGAAAAAGTGAAGGCAAACTTTCTCAACTTTTTAGAGGGTCAAACGTATTCACTGGGGTAGCAAATATAAGGGAGGGCTTGCCTTGGATGCCTTGTTGATCTGATATCTATCCTCCTCTCCCAAGTTAAATTATGTAGCACATTTCAGTTCAGATAACATACAATGGATGCGAATTAAGGCTAACGTCACCCGAAACTAATATAATCGAGTGTAACGTTACCCTCAGCGCGCAGCAATGTTGTCATGGTAAAGGAAGGGTATGAGATACTTTCTGGTGTCATTTGTGCCTAAATTTGCCCGAAATCTTTTTTCACACCGTATTGACCGCCAAATAATTTAGTGCACTGATATCAAAATCAAATGCCAGTCGTCTCTGGAACGCGAAGGCCTGTAAAAAATCCAGTCAATCATCCTGAACACTCCTGCACGAATAGCATTGTGGGTCTATCAAACTCTTATCAAAATGTAAACAAGCATTGAGTTTAATGTGTGGGAGGTCTGAAGGAAAGAGCATGCCCTTTTTATTGCGTCTTTTCCAAGTTGACCTTTGTTGTGCTTTTTTTCTTAAGTTTTTCATATCCTCCCTTCACATCCAAACTTATGGTTAACTGTAACATTTGTCATGGTTTGGGGACCAATTTCATCATCTTGCCAGGATCCCCATTCCATATATTACACCCCTAAAAAATCAATTACCACTTAAAGGGGCGTAGAGAGGGTTTGTCTAAATGGTGTCACTACTTTATTATCTTTATGTGCTCATGTTATTGTCACTTTTGTCATATCCGCCAGACATAATAAATATGACACACACAGAGCTATTGTCCAGAAGAATAGTTAAATGTTAACAAACTATTCATGTCTTAGTCATTCATCCTGTCAGCCAACTATAAAGAACAACAGTTGAACCTGGTCTTATCACAGGAAAGTTTGTGTCTGTAGGGTGTGTACTGTGGCTAGGTGGAGAGTTTTTCTATCAGTGAGCTGTTGTTTCCTTCAGAGAGGGAGCACTGTGTGCTTGCTGTGAACTGTGAATGTGAATGAATGACCTACATGTCACAATGGCAAAATTACTTATTCTGTGTGGTGTTTGTGGAATGCCTGTGATCCTGTCTGTGGTCTGTAACTGTCTGTCTTGTGCAGTTGTGAGGCATGCAAGGGGGCACACAACATTCCGTATTGTGTCATATTATAATTATAGTCTCACTGCTCTTGCATTCATTCTATACACAGACTAGGGCATGAGGTTTGCTGAATTGCATAATTTAAGTGATGCGTGTTTCTACTTTTTTTTATTTCCTTTCTTTTCTTTTTTTCTTTAACCCTTTCAGATGAAGCCACTCCACGTTATCGAATTGGAGATCAGGAGTTTGATGGCCTACCAGCCCTTTTAGAGTTCTATAAGATCCACTATCTAGACACCACCACCTTGATTGAGCCCGTCAGCAAAGCCAAGCATGGAGGACATGTCAGCGCTGCGCCACAGAAGCCAGAGGAGGTGGAGTATGTGCGCGCCCTCTTCGATTTCCCTGGCAACGACGTAGAGGACCTGCCTTTCCGGAAGGGGGACGTGCTTCGGGTCATCGAGAAGCCGGAGGAGCAATGGTGGAACGCAGCCAATCAGGACGGTACTCAGGGCATGATCCCAGTCCCCTATGTGGAGCGGTATCGTCCATCCTCACCGACAGGCCAAGCGGCGGCCGCCGTGCCGGGAACACCTGTCACGGGGGCGTCCGATGGCTCGGGGGGGGCGCCACCCACACAGTTAGACTACGCTCAGCCTGTGGTGAACACGCCATTGCCCAACCTACAGAATGGACCAGTGTATGCCAGGGCAATCCAGAAGAGAGTCCCAAATGCTTATGATAAAACAGCTCTTGCTTTAGAGGTACGCAGCGTGTTCGTTTTTCATCGAAAGAGACAGCGTTGTCACTTCCTGTAAACAACATTGTAGTACACACTCCTGTAATACACTTGAATGAAAATGTGCAAAGCGGAACGAGTAATTTACTGTTGATTTTGGGCTCTAGCTTCTTTTGTGTGGCTGTTAATGCCTCTCTCGTTCTGTGTTAGCCAGCTTCTATTGAGTGCGAGGTCACTGACAGGTCATTTGGCATATATTCCTGTATAGATTGTGTCTTCTGTATAGCCTCATGACATACTGACATGACATACTGTATGTACTGCTCTATAGTGTTGTTAGAGGTCATGCCTGGCCCTTGGTGATATAGTTGTATTGTTCCAATAATATCTCTATCACTGTGTGCTGAAAAATGTTTTTTTTTTTTTTTTTTTTTTTTTTTTAACTGAAGTGCAAAATCCGAAATCCTCCTAATTCCCTATCATGAAGTATAAAGGACCAAAAAAAAAAGAAAATAATTTTCAATTTTTTCCCCACCCTCTCAGTGCAAGGCACTATCCTAGTTTGCCAAAAATAACCATGACAGTATGAAGTTCCTCTCCTCAGTTGATTTCATGTTGCTTGTGCTTGGGTTTAACAATGCTCTTATTCTATGTCTCTACACGTTTTGCAGGTAGGGGACATGGTGACAGTCACCAAGATCAATGTGAACGGTCAGTGGGAAGGCGAATGCAAGGGCAAGAGAGGCCATTTCCCCTTCACCCATGTCCGCCTGTTAGACCAACAACACCCAGAGGATGAGAGCTGAGAGATCACCCATGCTCTTCCACACGCTGTCTTCCTGCAGGACCCTGCTGTAGTGTATGAATGTTTGACCCAGGTCCTCCCCATCACCGCCCATCACCCTCCCTGGGCAAGTTGTGAGTACAGATGGCATGGAGACACCCCCCCGGCTCCACACACCACTTCAGTATTCAGCAGCCAACCTTCCAAAAGCCCACCACCAGACTCCACTCCACAAAAAATGAGCACATATGCAGTCATCTTGTCCTCACCCGCATACGCAATATGTCACAGTGAATATCAGCATTTCCACTTTTAATGAAGATACAGTGCACATAGATTAGAGGACCCACCCCCCCCCACACACACACACACACACACACACAGAATTTTGCTGTAGACTCAGTGGAGACGGGAGAGAAGAGACAGTGGAGTGACTTCTAGTTTTTAGAGACAGAAATACCTTTAACTGCATAATAAGATTCAGTGGTCTAAGGTCCAAACACTACAGACTACCTGACGATTAATGTTTAATGTTTTATTGTTGTTTTTTGTTTTGTTTTGTTTTTGTATCGAAGAGATGGAAAATATTATGAGATTATGGTATATGTATAGCACATAGCATTATTTTTTAAACAATATGTTAACGCTTTCAATAGCTTTGTGTTATGATTTTGTTCCCCACCCCACTCCCCACCCTATTCATTTATTTTGACCAAATGCCAATTTTCTGATTATTTTTGGAGCGGATATGTTTGTGAATCTGTTTGAGAATACAGTTATGAGTACTCCCCTTGAAGGAGAAGCTATTCTGGATCTCTGGAGTTCAGTCAGTTGATCATAAGAACTGTCTGCTGTCAACTCTGACAGCAAGTGGCAAGCAGCCAAACTGTGACTAAAGAACATTGTTTTTCCACTTCCATTCCTTATTAGTATATTTATACATTTTTATACATATTTTTTTCCTCTTTTCCCCATTTCCTTTTCCTTTTTGTAATGCCTGGACTTTTATGTCTCCATCTTTTTCGCCGTGCCAAAGCCGTAGATGCCTCGGCCTGTATTTGACACAGAGGTGGCTGTACATGCAGATGGTTTGTGTGCTGTGAGTGACAAATTGTTACTTACTGTATCAAGTATCACTTAATTCTTTTATGAGTATTATTTAGATCGATGTATATATATATATATATATATATATATATATATATATATATATATATATACACACACAGTTTAT
>JASCQY010000388.1:16379060-16393601 GCA_030264315.1 Sardinella tawilis
AGAGATTTTACTTTGGCGTCTCCTTAAATTGATCAGAAGAGTAGGCATTTTTGATTTCCACATTTCAGGTGATGGATATCTGAAAGGCAGTTAAGAATTCATGTCCTGACGGAAAAGTCAAGAAGTCTCATTGTCCGTATTTTTGTTGATTTCTGTGATGTCCAACTTAAATGTACTGGCCATACCCGTATGGCCCTTGCCACCAGTAGAACCACCACTGAGCTCTAAATATCAGTCATTTGGAGAATCGCATGGGACAACTGTATTGCTAAAGGACTGAATGCCATTCAGAAAAAGTAAACATGTTGTAAAAGATGTTGGTTTAGAGAGGCCTTTTGTATTGAATTTCCTGACTAGGTGTGAATACACTGTGAAGTCATTTATTTAAATGTATTTTCTTTTTGGTACTCATCTTTCATCTGTTGCAAATGATATCAACAATAGATCAGTAAGGTCACAGAGTGTCGTCATAGTAATGATGGGCCTCAGCCTCAGCAGTGCTCTAAAGAACAGTTCATTCTCATTCAACGAGAGTCAGTAACAAAATAATTGTTTAATTTCCCCCCCCCAAACATGCCTCACACAGTCATAAATAGTACCTTGGTTGTGGTAACTCTGGATAATGATAATGATTGTCGTTTCGGTACATACAGCTCACTAGCACCAATCAAATTAGCTTTGTTGTGGCCTTAGGAGTCAAAGCAGCTGTCCGGAGTCAATCAAGCCCATAACCCACTTACTGTATTACATATTGTACCAAATTTTCCCATTCTTATTTGCACTGTCAGCACTTGGCAACCTTAAACGACAGGGCCAGGGGTTGATTGGCTCCAGATGGTCCCTTTAAACTGGTGATGCATAAGGCCACTGCGTGAGCAGTGATGCTGGACATGCTGGATGTCTGATGGCAAGCTATTGTTAAGACACATTGTCATTGATATAATGCATACAGGCCAATGACAATCGAGATGACCATCCAGACATTTTTTTCTCTCGGTTGCCATTATATCCAGATTATGAAAGTAATTGTCAGTGACACAATGTGTCTAAGGTTGATAAGTGATGAATAAGAGGTGGTAATCATGATAAACGGTTATTAAGGTGAGATTAAAATTCAAGCTACTTGCTGAGATGTCGCCACGTTAATCTCACCCACTGTCTCATTGTCTCGCAATAGTCTCAACGCTCCATCTCTAAAATGACTATCCAAACGCACTTTGCCCCTTGCGTCATCACGTTAACTTTAGCCACCCAATGCTGGCTATGTGATACCAGACTTGGACACAATTTCCTCTATGCACAATATTATCTGTTTGTAATTTTCAACAGGAAATGTTAGATTATACTCCCCAGAGAACCGGTTTTGGACCAGAAAGACCAAATTTAATGTTGCATAGGTTTGTTCCCCGATGAATGTTATAGGCTAATGAATCTTTTACTGTGATGAGAAGGTTGAAGTTAACATCCTATTGGAGCGCAGCATCACATCAAATGCCCACGCAAGATTGACATCTTGTAATGCATTTGAATACATGTGCTCACAGATTTACTCATGAAACGGCTCCTTGTGTCACGCATTGTGCTCACTGAAATAAGCCTGGTTTTCTGCCACGATGAGCATGCTGCATTTGCATGTGCCAAATCTATGAAATGATGAGTCTTTGCCTGAAAGGGTTAATCTTGATCTTTACGGCGTTTGTACTGTACTGTATGTGTCTTATGTGGGCGGCTTTATGTTACTCATACGCGCGTGAATCACACGACGCTCTCACGCTCACTCTCGTTCTCTTGGGCAAGTCTAGTGCACAGCATGCCCCACTGCATCTGCACCTAAAGCCAAATCGCTTCTCTCAAGCTGAATTTTATTAGTCGAAAAAAACCTAACAGGATGTGCTGTACCACCACCACCTAACTAAACCATTGTAGTCTGTGGCTGAACAGGATGCCACCAAAACCATGCAGTTACTTTCGGCCTTCCCCCAGCGAACCTCACATCACTAAAAGAGTTGTAATGATCCCATTGTGTCGCAGTCTAGCATCAGCCAATAGGCACACTGAGGATTCTATTCTATTCTATATCTGCCAGCTCTGACCCTGTTGTACACGAACGCTGCGCCTTACTGCACGTTATGCGGAGGCACTTCTGCTGTCATTTCTATGGTAACCTTTGCTAAGCAGCAAGTTGTAATGGAATTGTTGGTCTTACTCGGCTAATTATGAAGTTAGTTGTGCTTCGACTCCTGCTGTAGTCAGGGCTTAAAGTTGCCTTGTAGTTATGCACTTGCGGGCCTTGCTTGCCAGTGTTGAGGTAATGAGCACTTGTAATTGTCCAACAGGGCCTCAGCTTGGAAGCCTTGTCCTTAGTATTGTTTTCAAGAAGCCATTGAATGGGCTCCATTTACCTGAATGGTTTGTGAATTGTGTTTTGTCTTGTCCGCCGTCCTTTTGTTATGACGTACAAAACCCTCTTTGTACAGGCTTATGGTTCTAACAGTGTTCTTTTTGTTTAACCTCCCTCAGGTGAAGAACAGAATAAAGAAGCACTGCAAGATGTGGAGGATGAGAATCAGTGAGACTTCACGGCCAATACACAACCCACCCAACCCACCCCACCCCACCCCTGCCCCAATCTTTGTCTCTCTTGCTGTCTCTCTTGCGCTGTCTTTCTCTCGGTCTCTCTCTGCCCTCTCTCTCTCTCTTGAGCCCCCCCCCCTCAGGTTCTCCATTTGGCACGAGAGCCCCGCAGCCAGCCTCTCCCCTTCCACCCCTTCCCGGCGCTCTCATCTTCTCTCTTCTTCTCTCTGTTTCTCTCTCTGTTGCTTTCTCCGTCTGTCAATCTGTATTTCTTTGGATTTTTCTTTCTTTTTTTCTTTCTTTCTTTCTTTCTTTTTTTTGGCATCCTGTGCCCCCAAGACTTAATTGTTTTCAGTTATTTTTACATTGTTTTTTTTTCTTTTTCTGTAATATAGTTTCACTGGGATGCATACTTTGAATTGAGACTCACATAATAGTCCACTAATTGAAGGGTAAAACTTATCGGTTCCCCCAAGGTTTTGCTAACTACCTGTTGTATGATATGTTTTTTTTTTGTTTTTGTTTTTTTAAACTCAATAGTTTGCCATTTTTGTTGAATCTGTGGTACTTGGACATCAGCCAGATGTCCTTGCAGGCAAAGCATTAAAAATGATTAAAGGCAACAACAGATTTGATCATCGACACATTGGATTTGTGTTGCATTCAAAAGTTTGGTGGCAAATGGTTGGAATGGTGCTTGCCTTTTCTTTTCTTTTCGTTTCTTTTTTCTCTATTTCCTGAAAGGGACATTGGCTTTAAGAAGTACCCTTTGTCCATGCCCTGTGTGAAGGTGTGTTTTTTTGGGAAGTCTGAACGCCAGTATGAGGTGTAAAGCTGGGTGTTCCTGCTTGTAGCCTTCTATGGGTTTGCAGAGGTGAGCTTGTGTGCTTCCCTTCGTTTCTACAAATGGAAGAGATGCATACACACCACATTTTCTTGAAAAGATGCAGTAGACACCATTTTGTTTCAACTCTAGCCTTTATTGTCTAGTGTATTGTCACCTCATGCAGCTTGCAGTGGACTGCACAGGAGAGCTTGTGCTTTTGTAGTTTTTAAAATCAAAATGGCGGGCTTCTCAAAAGATATTGTCTTCATGAACTCTGAAATAAAGCAGTCTTGCTTTGTTTGAAACAAACGTGTTCATAGGCTGTGATGTTGCTTCTGAATGTTGCTTCATGTGGCCTCTGAACTGTAAGCTGTGTGTGTGTGTGTGTGTGTGAGCGTGCATACGTGTGTGTATATGTTTGTGTGTACGCATGCGTGCGTGTGTGTTTCTTTCTTAAACCCAATGGGGAAACTCAAGTTTTATTTTCATTTTTCTTTTGTTTTTTTTAAGATGACTTCGAAATGGCTAAGTGATTTTATTCTCACACTGTTCTTGCCCCCAACACTATGCCCATTTTGTCTTTCGCTTTCTCTGTTTCCCTTCTTTTTCTCTCTTCTGTTCAGTATGTGTAACTTGAATCTGATTTGTACTACTGGATATTCAGACTGGAGCCAATTAAGCACCATCTATTCTTCCACAGCATGGAATTAACATTAAACTTCAAATAAAAACAAACCTAAATTAAAGGAAAGCATTTGGTCCTTTTAAGTGCATCTTTGTTCGGGGTTGACAATGTTAGAGAATGGGTGTAGACCAGCCTTCAAGAAAAACTGCTCCGCCACAAATTGGTCGAATTATATATATATCTGGGACAAATTACAGAAAAATACAGGTGCACCCAAGTTGAGACAAAATACTGATTAAGCCTCAAGTTTTTCACCTAAGTACCAGTATATGCCCATAAGTAATCAAGTGTTTTGTTTGTTTTTTTTTTAGTTGTTTATTTGTGTTGTTGAACCTGGTTGGAAGGTACACATTTTTCATCACCTGTGATGGTCTTATGACTGACTTTTTCAGTAATGGACAGCTGTAAAGCATTCCAAGCATTTTTGCTTCTGTGTAAAGTAGAAAGCTACTGTATGGCTCCACCCAGCTTGTCTCATGATGTGCTCTGACATTGACCAGTAGAGGGCAGCAGCTACCTATAATCCCTGTCTGCTTTGTTCTACTGCTAGACATGACATCAGAATTCCAGAATTCAGTGAGTGAAAGTAAGAGAGAGTAATTCTGATGATTTGCACATTTATTAATTGCTTGGTGAGTCAGGCTTCTATTCAAGTTAATTTTTTTTAGTTACAGCAAATTGAATGTAAAAACTGCATTATATCTTGGTTGTCAGTCTAATTCGAAGTAAATATCATCACAAATATTATACTAATTATAATGTATAACCATGTTCATAATTGCAAGTGACAGAACTATTATTCAACAACTTTTAATTGCCAAATATGCTACTGTTGATGAACTGTGATAAATTTCATTAATGAAATCTGAAAGAAATGTATGTTACATGAATATGAACGCAAAACATGACAAATAGAACATTATTGCACTGTTTGTTTATTGCACTCAACAACATACAAAGTTCTGCAGGATCACCTCTGAGTGGTTAGAAAGCTAGTGCTCCACTGCTACTGAAAAGTCTGGCACCCCAAAATGTTTTTTATTCGGCTGGAAACTTTTAACAGTACACTGCCAAAACCTTTGCATACAACCTGAGCCTGCCCTACTGTCCAAACCATTTTCTAACAGAGCAGACAAAATGCCAGCTATAAATCAACATTAAAGGAGAAGTTTGGTGTGAATCAATTAATAGGCCTGTTGTTTGAGGTCACCGAATGCTGTATGTCGGACAAAGAACTTGAAAATTTAATGCAACAAACACTGAATAACAAACCAATAACTAATGTTAACTAAATTGGACATAGCGAAATGAAACTGAAAGTAAGTTTCTATGCCCCATTCACTTAATGTTAGTTTCTGGTTTAATATTTGGGTTTAAGCTTTATCAAATTTTCTCGTCCTTTTTCCTACTGACAGTACTTTGTGACCTAAAACAACAGGGTTATTAATTGATTCACACCAAACTTCTCCTTTAAAGTGGGCCACGTATAAATACCCCATCTGCCTCAGTTCGCTAACATTTAGCTACTGAGAGAATTAGGAGTTAAAAAATAGCTAGCCCAGCCTGTGTCAAAAGGACTGTTAATTCTCTTATTATTGTCCACTGCTGCCAACTGGATAAATGAACAGTGGGTCTTTGGGTGGTAATTAGAAAACAGCACAGTTTATCTAACCAGGAAATTAATATTTTTAAATGAGCTTGGCACCTCACGACCCCATACAGTATAGAGGAGGAGGGAAATAGTATTCATTGGTTAACCATTGCCTCGGGTTGAGCTACAGAGCAAAAAGATGATGCTCAAGGAGAGGTCATGTTGACAGTGTGTGAGGTAATCCTTATCAGAGAGCAACACGACACAGGGATGCCTCAAACACAACACACTGCTGTCTCTGTCTCACACTTCCTCTTTTATCTTTTACAGACTGACAGTCTATCAGATCTTGTCAGAAAAATCATCTCCTTATTCCTTATCCCCAACACAGAAATCATACAGAGTCAACAACATCAAAATATTTGTTCTTGGAAGAACTCTTGGCAGGCTGACCAATTATAAACAAATATATTTTAGTAATGTCTGAAATAGCACTATGAAAAATATACTTGCAATCTATTGCATCCTCCTAATACAAACATTATTGGTTTAAAATCATAACTATTTGTACATCTGCTTGAACTTTCTGCTACAATATGCGTTTGGACAAAGCGACAAAGATAAACATGTCATCTGGAAAGGATAAATTAAAATTCATGATATTGGTAAATATCATGGGTGTGTACATTTTTCAGACTTTATAAATATTAAAAGCATCACAAATCTAAGTTCACATTTCCCTCTTATAAAATATTTAGTAAACATTTAGCAACAGTAAAAGTAAGTTTTTTTCAGGAAACTCACTCAAAAAGTAGTATTGTACACATTCATATACATATATAATTATACTTTAAGGTAATATTTATATTTTAAGGTTTTGTCTTCTTACTGTGTTTTAAAACATCAATCGTACCTAAACATATAGAACCTTTGGAACAAAACCTGTACAAACATTTATCAAACATTTATCAAACATTTCGACACGCTTTAAGAACAAACATGTAATAATCTAACTAGTACAAATACTGTTTCTAAAAAGTCTACAAATCCATAAATTGTTTTGTTTCTGTCAAAAGCTTGAGGCAAACATTTATATTTATTGTGAATTCTATATCTTACGTTGTGCGGTAATTCCACCACTAAAAGGCAGCTCTCAAAATATCACACCCTCTGAAAAAAATCAAAAATGTTCTCTTTCTCTATGTTTTACCACTGAGGGAATCGACCCCACGGCATCCATATTGCTACACAGTGCAAAAATATACATGATATCACAACACAACAGAGTCACGCCATTTCGAGTGTACAATATAAACAGACAAGTGTGCTCCAAACATCAAGGCAACACGGATGATCTGTCACTCCTCGGTAACTATACTTTTTCTCGACACGCATGTGCATGCATGTTGTGAAGATTTACAGCCCAAAAATCAACACATCCAATACTAGAGCAAACGGCATAGTATCATATGCGAGGACACCCCTGTGCAATACCACTTGTGAAATGATAACTGTATGTACAATGATGCAAAATTGGACACTTTTTTTTTTGCTTCTAAGTTGAACTGCTCTTGTGTAGAATTATCAGTGTAGGGCCGTGTTTCACAAAATGTTCTAGTGCTACGTAGATCTTAACATATGCCTTTTGCTATACCTTAAGATCTACTTAGCTCTAAGAACGGGGGGGGGGGGGGCTTTCATTTTTGCTACAATAAAATCCTTCAAGCTGAATAAGACTGAATCCATGATCAAAACTGAGGATGGAGTTAAAAAGTACTGCAAAGACAAAAGAAAAGCCTAAGCGATTTTGAAGTAGTCATGACAGTTCTGATATACTGCACAGAGGTGTTCTTACATGTGTTATATGCCGTAGATCTATCTACAGAAGTGCTAGATTGGCTCTGTGGGCAACACCACAGGACCACGTTTAGTAAATACAGTGTGCGCAAGATCCCAGCCTGCCACCTTGGACCTTCACACATTCATGTTCAGATAAATATTTGCTTTTCTTTCTTAATTATATATTAAATATATATATATTTTTTGGTTTCATACTAGTCCGTGTAGTACTTGGTTCGAGGGCAGGACGCGAGGCGAGGGGAGGGGAGGGCAAGGCTGGGCGGCTGGTCGTTGTGTCTGAGGCGGTTCACTATAGCCCAAAGAAGATGGAGCACAGCAGGAAGATGGAGTAGAGGAGCATAAGCCCCAGGCCCAGCCGCCGGTCCAGCTTCCAGTGGTTCAGGTGGATGCTCAGCACCTGCGGACCAACACGGCTATGGGTCATTAGTCTCTAGCCAGCCAGCACCACAGATGGGTGTCTGACAAGGAGTCACCTGTGGTAACTGTGTATGTTTTCCCTGTACTGTGATTATTTCTTGTACTCTGTGAAAAGACTGGACATGTTTCTGTGTCTGTGTGTGTATTTTGCCATGTATATCCTTCTCTCTCATGCCTTGTGTGTTTGTAAATGTGTGTGTGAGTGTGTGTGTGTTTGTGTGTCTGTGTCTGTGTGTGAACACATGTGGTCTGTGCACACGCCTCTCTCTACATCTTTGTGTGTGTGTGTGTGTGTGTGTGTGTGTAGCACCCACCGTGAGGAAGACAGAGGCAAGCAGTAGGATGACCGAGTACACCAATCCTTTGTTGTTAATGGACACCTGATGACAGGGAGAGATAGGAGCAGCATGGTGCTTACAACCCAATTTGCAGTATCCCAATCCAATCTACAGCCTGCCCCAGATCGGTGCAGTCGGTGAGAGAGCACAGGCTCTCAAGAGAATGGAGGTTACGGGTTAAATACTATCGACAGAGGCCAACATATGTGGAATTTGTATACATATAAATAAGGACAGATTAAACAGGTTTAAATGTTACTGTATATAGATTCCGTACTGCTGAGCCGTGATCCACCACCAGGGTGCGCAAGGCCCAAGGGAAGCCCAGTCCCAGCAGGATGTCAAAGATATTACTGCCGATGGAATTAGACACTGCCATGTCACCCATACCTGAGGACAAAGAGCACACACGGGCACACATGGATTTGCCTCTGGCATAATGTGCAAACACAAGACTGATGGTGTGTCACTAGGATGGGAAGAGAATGCTTTGAAGGTGCAGTATGTGAGATTTCATTTTCTTGAATAATAAACAATAATGGTTTCAGATCAAATGAAGCAGGGCAGCTGAGGAGTGGTGACATGATGAAATAACAGAGCAAAGTCTTGAGTTATGCAGTTAGTTTAATTTTTTATCTCCAGTATTAGCCATTCAAAAGGGATGATTTAGAAAAAAAAAAGTTGTTGAGCTTTTGTCATCCTACCCTGACGAGCCACGATTAGGCTGGCCATGCAGTCTGGGACACTGGTGCCGGCAGCCAGGAAGGTGATGCCCATAATGTAGTCTGGGATGTCCAGAGTGTCACTGATGATAGTGACCTGGAGAAGAGCACAGGTTGACAATGACTTCCAGCGACATCTCCATCTGGTGTGAGATTTGAGAGGCCTACATTTTGATGTGAACAGTTTAGATGCAAACCCCTCTTTTGTGATGAAAAGAAATATATATAATTTTGATTTACCTTACTATCACTCCAACTCCAAATGGAATGTTTTGGTTTGTTTTTACTTGATAACATTCAAATTGCAGTTTGATAGCAATTACTTGGAAATTATTCTAAAATTATAATTAATTAATAAATAATTATATATAATAAAAAGAATAATAATTTCATCAGAATGGACTTGGCATCCAAACTCTTCATGTACTGATGCACCCAAAGGTTTTATTTACATGCAATTCATGTAGAATTCTGTAGAATCACAACATCTTGAACTATAAAATAAATCACTTCTGTTGATCTCTCGAGTCTGAACACCAAGAAACTGATCCTGGTTCAGTGCAGCAGAAAGAAGGGAACTTTAAGCAGAAGATACTATTTGTGTCAGAATTTTAGTCCTTGTCATGAGTGCAATGTTTATGGAGTCATAATATGGCGCATTCACACACATTCACACAGGTCCTTTGGACAGCACTTTGGTTTGTTTGGACTGATGATTCCTTTCATTTCTTTGAATGTGAATGCAGTTGTACTGAATACGGGTGCGGACCCGGGATTGGACCCTGAGTACGCCATCAGGTGCACACTGCCCTGTCCTGCCATAACCATCCGCACCATCTTATGAGAGAAGGTGGCGACTTGGCTCTTACCATCCACACCATGAGATAGGAGAAGATGGCGATCCACAAGGTGGAGGTGGCGAAGGTCACCATGAACCAGCGGTGCCAGCGGGGGTACACACAGTTGGGCACGGTGCAGTACAGCAGCACGCCCAGGGGCCACGACACCACCCACTTCACCCGGGCACAGCCGCCCGCTGCCAACGAGAGCGCATAGGCAAGACTGTAAGTGACCAGCCTTAACGTCCCACGTACAGATAACAATCTAGCAAGCATAGTGACGGTGATTCATCACTGATTAAATGCTAATCATGAACTCCAGCATGTCAGGCAAACAGGTTAATTTGAACACCGCTCGGAATCATTTTTCATTTATGAGTGTAATTGTGTGTAATTGCATCTCTATAATTGACCGAAACAGACTTTAGTTGGTAACATGGGTGAAAATACGGTCAGAGAATTGCACACCGATGAGGATCTCAACCACAAAAAAAAAAAAGACTTTTAGTCTAAGTGTATGAAGACTGTTGTACAGCGTGCAGCACACGTGGAAAAATGGAACATAAGACTAGGCTTAATACAAGTCTGGGAATACAGCCCAGAACATACAAAGCTTTTTAAATAAACATTACTACTAAATGTGACCTGGAACTTTGAATTTGAAGATCCTGTTGCCCGTTTCATTTTCATCCATAGTCACATAGAGCAAACCGAAATACAGTAGACAGCCATGCTCTCTCCCCACCTGGAAGCTTCAGGGGCTTGAAGGGCTCGTCTCCCCCGTCGTCCTCCTCCTCTGGCTGGGTACCCTCTCCCTTCCCTCCCCTCTCTCCATCAGCACCGTCGTCTGTGGTCTGTCGCTCCACACTTCCTCCGTTCTCCATAGCTCCAGAGCACAGCCCTTTCACTGGCGTGTCCCCTGCCCTGCTCTCCCTGAGCAGACGCTGCCTCTGGGGTGGGGGGGCACAAACAGAAGTCTGGTGGTCAGTGTGCTGGGCCAAGGACAGAGTTTGTGTGTGTGTGTGTGTGTGTGTATGTGTATGTGTATTCCAACCAGTGGTGCTAGACAGTCACAGGCAGGTTCGGACAGGTGTAAAAAAAATTGGCAAGACGAGAGACAATATATTTAAAAGCATGCTAGAAAATAAATAATCAATATAACAATAATCATTTGTGTCACTTTATAGACTCTAACTCATTAACCTGTGTTCACCTATATCAATCTGATGGCCTGTCAGCTCTGTGACAGTATTTGTATGTGAAGGCATATCCTATAGTCAATATCAATATCAATACCATACATATCAATCATTACTCGTAGACCTAGTAAGACGTTATCCACCTTTATCTATGACCAACTGATTGTTGGACTGCTGGCCTTACTATAATGGTATGACTCATGTATGCCTTCTGTTGGTTTGTTTTGATTTCTCCTTTATTTGCTATCTTTATTATTCCTATCACTACACTGCTTTGAGTCTCTCTATTAAAGATTAAATCCCAGCAGATAGAGATCATGGAATACTTGGAGCCCAAGAGAAAACTTCCCAAATCCATACCCACACCCCTCTCCCCCTGTGCTTACCTCACTGATGAGCATGCGCCCGGCCATGCTGAGGCGTGTGCGCGGGGAGAAGTGGGGGGTGATCATGATGCGCAGGCCAGCGTCCGAAAAGGAGAGCTGGTGGGGGTGCAGGGAGAGCAGCTCATCCACCATCACCACCGGAGAGTCCTGCCCCGAGCTCTGAGCTGTGCAGCAGAGGACGTGATGGTGAGAGAAAGAGGGAGAGAGAGAGAGAGAAAGAGAGAGAGAGAAAGGGAGAGAGAATTTGACCTTTAAAACACTTTATTAAAACCTCATTTGAGAACCACTGAAAACATTAGGGCATTAGGAGGACATTCAGTCCATTTTCCAATCCAATTCCAAGTCCAGTCCAAGAGTAGCCTCCTCCAGCCATTTGTAGAATTAGGGCCTTGATTGCATACCACTTTTTTTTCTTTTTTTTTTTTTTTTAAAGAACCAGCTGCATTCTTAGTTTACAGGTAGAAAATGAAACACACATATTACTGTAACATTTTGATCTTTATTTTTAGCTGTGTGGGATTTAGAACTATAGAAGTTAGAACTGATATTCAGTAGAACAGTAGAGAGAGAGAGAGAGAGGGAGCTGAGAGATAGAGTATGTAAGATTAAAACTATATTGCACCATTAGCACACTTTCTCAAAGAGATATAAATGCAATCTCCAAACTAAAATCCTCCAGCATCATCAGGTAGAGAGAGTGAGAGAGAGAGCGAGAGAGAGCGAGAGAGAGAGAGAGAGAGAGAGAGAGGGAGGAGAGAAAGAAACCATGCAGATGAGAGGCCCAGGGAGAAACAGACATCTGTTTTTTTTAATGACAAGACTACAGTTCCTCAGATCACTTAACTGACCTTTAATATGCTTCTTCCATTTCAAGTTATGACAAGACTAGCGTATATATTGCATGTTTATATGAAATGCATACAGGGTCATGAGCCTGTAACGTATACATGGCCACTACGTCCGGGGCATTTTGTATGCTTCGCTTTGACATGTGGAGTCACAATAAAACAATTTGAGCCGAATATAAAACAGACTCGGGGTTCAGGCCGTTGCCTGAGCCAATAGTCTCGAGCGGAATCGAGCGGAGCGGAGCGGAGGCCACTGCTCCCAGACTGGAGTCTGTATCAGATATTCCCGTCACTAACAAAAACGGACAGGCTAAGGAGTGACGTCGGACGGCAATCGCAGTGTAAACAGACCGCAGAACAGATTATCTGTAAGTTAAAAGAGACGAGAAACAGAGCGGAGCACAAAAACATACACAACAAGGGGGGAGAAGAAGGGGGGGGGGGTGGACAGGACAGGACAGAATTAACCTGGGCCACTTGAGCACGGGACTTTCCATACCAAGTTACGTACACAGACCGACAGCATGTTATACACAGAGAGGATCCCAACATATACAGGGTGACATTGTAGTATACACACACACACACACACACACACACACCCCGAGACAACATGACACACTGGTGGGATGAAGAAGAGACTGGTTTGAAGAGACTCGAGTCGCTCAGAGGACAACGGTTGCACACACAGGCCTATGCCAAGTAGATGCAGCGACGGGTGCCAAGACAAACAGGTCAATAAGATGTCACCCTGATCGACAAAGCAGCCAGGCAGGGCTGTCTGAGAGGGTATTACAACACAAAAAAAAGGGTTGGCACGCCGTCAGGCCGCCAGATAAGACCATCCCAGGCAGACAGATAATGATGAAGGATGGCAAACCTTTTCGCAGGAGCACCATGGAGGTGTTGCAGGGGCCCCCGTCCTCCCCCGACTCGTCCCGGTGACGCCCTCCATGTGGGCAGCACGATCCCGGACCGCGGCACTGCCGCCCAACAAAGCCAGCGATCTGGGTGTTGAATCTAAAAGCAAAACAAAACAGAACATGGACGCAAGAAGAGATTTAAGACATACACAAATAAATAAATAAATAAATAAATAACATCGATCAAGCAGACAGAAACCTGCAGCTCCAAAACAGACATACACCATACAAGCCTCCAGACCAGAGATCCCGCTCAGCGAAAAAACAACACAACCCAGCCCAAGTGTTCTGGCGAGTATCAAGACCCCATTCCCCTGTGAGAGGGCGTTCATTAGGATAAGTATCTTAGGGAACAGTGTAAACTCTCTGGCACATGCAGGGCCACTGCCTCGGGCTGTGCTGTGCGGACCACTCACTTCATTATAAGGATGTAGACCCCATACATGGAGATGAGGAGCATCGATTCCCACCTGGAAGGAGACACAAGACCGTGAGATCCGTGTGGAGACATGGCAGGCCAAGACAGCTGCGTACACACACAGAGCCAACTGTCTTCTGCAATCCCACAGGCAGAGAGAATGTTCTTGCAAACTTACCAAACGACGTGAGCATCATAGATAACCTGTGAAACAAACAAAAGTCTGGCGTGAGCGTTAGAAAAAAAATAATCTCCTTCAAATGTTTATCTGTGTATACAGTATATTTTAAAACAACACATGCCAATACATACCAACAGAGCCACTACTCCCAATTATATCATAACAATAACATAAACATCTGAAAAAATGTCGACTAGAAATGTTGAGCACTGATAGTGTATGTATTGTTTTATCTCAGAATGAATCAGTATTTTCAGGAAAATGTGACATCTAAAGCAAACAACTGTTTTAATGGGACAAGAAAATGTGACACTAGAACCAAGCAATTGGTTGAATTAGACAAGAAGCTGACAAGCACACCCAGGTGTTGTTTAAATGAGGCAAAGCATGACATTCTTCCACAGACTCTAAAGCAATTTTTTACACCACTAAAGCCATTGTTTTTTTTACACCGCTAAAGCTATTTTGACCCTGCTCGACTCACCAGGATGAGAACCAGCACAGAGATGAGGTAGTAGAGAGAGTCCCTGAACAGAGACCACCAGGTCAGCACCACCGTCTGAGAGGAGAACAGAGAGACACTGCTGGTCAACAAACAGCGCCCTGGAGCCAACACACACACACACACACACACATATGCACATGCACACACGAATGCATATACACACACATACACACACACACACACACACACACACACACACACACACACACACACACACACACACACACAC
>JASCQY010000388.1:16472017-16482146 GCA_030264315.1 Sardinella tawilis
CTGAAAATCTTCAAAGGTGTCCGTGTTATACGAGCATTCCGTGTCATAAGGACCATCCAGTAAGGCCGTCCGCCCCCCTTATGTGTGTGTGTGTGTGTGTTTCTGTAATACCATTATAGATGAGAATACTAAAACTGTAACAATAATTGAAATAGGATGCTGTTATGATTTATATATGGACATCTGTTTACCTCTAAACTGTTGAAATATCAATCACTGACAATATACTCGGGCTTTCAGTTCAGGGTGCACAAACTTGTTGTGAGGGGGCTGCAATTGTGTGGACTGGCAAAGTATTGCTCTGTCTCTTCCATTGTAGGCAGCTTGTCCATCTGGAAAAGAAGGTGTCATGCATACCCATAAACTTTAAATGATGAGTTGCACATGACACCAGATATCTCTGTCTATGACACACTTCTAACTAATGTTTGGATCTGTAATTCTTACCCTATGTTGAGATCCAAAGAAAATAATTAATATGTGTGTGTGTGCTGTCTAAACCCGCGGAGTAATGCTTCACTGTGTCCCAATTTTCAGATTACTTGAAGGCCTACAGTCCATTGTGTCCACATGCCTTAAGTCTCTCCAGTCCATGGGTGCCATCATCATCCTCATGTTCACCTTCCTCCTCATGTTTGCGGTCATCTTCCGTGAGATGTTCAGCGAATCCGATCCTGCACATTTTGGCTCCATGTTCCGTACCGTTTTTACCCTCTTCCAGCTGCTGACACTGGATGACTGGTCTTTCACCTACTCTATCAGTCGGGACAATGGTAAGGGACAGAGTCTACCACCTGTTCACAGCTTTGTTGGATTGCTTTGTGTGCTGATGCTGTTTTTTTTTCTTTTCTTTAACCTGTATCTATGTGGTTAATGACAGGTGCTCCACATATCATCATCTTCCTCATCCTCTATATTGTGGTAGAGTACTTCACTTTTTTAAAGTAAGTGGTCACCAGGTTTCGAACCAGAGGCGGATTTACCATTAGGCAGACCAAAGCAACTACCTGGGGCCTCCATTAAATTGGCTCCAAATCCATGTGCATCTAGTATTTGTTTTAACACATATACCCTCCCCAAAGTCGCACCACATTGGACTGTCCATAGCTGGGAAAGACGAAAAACCATTTATGAGTATTGTAAAAATGAAGCATGGTTACCTCTGTAGAGGTTACACAAAAAGGCCTGATACCTCTGAGTGCATGGAAATGAATATTACTCTTTGTTAATCTGCTGAATGAGTGTCATCACACAGATATGCCATCTGTATAACACATGAAATTGTGTAATCTGAGCTTCCTATGATGCTAGTCACTCGTGGCTGTAATAAAGGGGTCAGTGTTTGATGGTTAATCTTACTTAAGTATCATTTAAAAACGTTGTTGGCGTATAGGGATAGCTTTTTTTTTTGTGTCCGTGCTGTAAAGATTGAATGTGGAGGGCCCCGTGCCTGTATTTACCTAGGGCTCCAAAAGTGTTAAATCCGCCTCTGGTTCGCACATGAATCTTTTAATGTTCTCCTTACAGTCTACTCTAGCTCCACAGATTATGTGTGTTGTATATGATGTATATTGCCCTTTTATTTGCCCACAGCTAAATTACTCATGCACCTTTCTCATTTTAGTCTCGTCATGGCTGTGTTAGTCGACAATTTCGAGCTGACCATTAAGAGGAGAATGGAATCTAGCTTTCGGAAGGTATTCTTACTATACTTATTACTTACTACTATACTTAGTATACTTACTCTACTTGAATGCGGCGTTGAGAGAAAAAGAAGATAATGAGCTATATGCACATTTCCAGTTTCAGGACACTTTTGAAGATGAGTTGGAGTCGATCAGAAAAATAGGTAATTATGAAAATACTCAGCATGTATACAATAACAACCTGCACAATGCATGTTGCATGAAAAAAAGAAAACATTGAGTGTTTGATATTTCCTCCATCCTCAGAGGAAAAGTCCCTCACGCAGACTGATGAGGAGTTCTACCAAGAGGCCCTAAAACTAACTTACCATGACAATAGATACGGTGAAAAGTAGGTGTGGGGGGGGGGTGCCTGTGCCTTTTATTAGGATAGGTTATCTTATGGATAGAATACTGTATGATATGGCTTGGCTGGAGGTGTTTGTACCGGACATGATGCTGTACATCGCCATTGCTGTTGAATACGGATATTGCCTGGAGTTTACAGACTACAGGATGCTGAAATGTGAACTCTGATTTTAGGGAGATTGAAATGATCTGCTCATACCTCCAACTTCTTGCTGCCATTGACCAGAACCAACAAACATTCTGGTCCCAGGCCGCTGTGCTTGACAAGCTTACTGACACCTTCTTTGAGGTAAATAGACCGTCATGTCTCCTTTAGGCGACATGTCTGAGAATAATGCTATCATACAACGAGGGCAATTTATTTAATTATGAAATTGTGTTGCAGAACTTATCTTTAAAACTTCTTGTAATGTTCGACAGCTGCTTACATGATGTATCCTTATCCTTTCCAGGCTGGCGAAGATGATATCAACGCTCATGAACTCGACTAAACTTGCTGCATTCAAGCAGCCATTATTTCTATAAAAAATTACATCTAGTAATTATGCAAAAACAGTATTTGTGAATATTAAACATTGGGCAAAATCACAACTACCAGCCTAAATTGTTTTAACTTGGAAGGTCAATTGATAAAACACCTGGACAACTTCTCAATGACATTTGAATGACTATACATTTATTAGGGTGAAAACATGATTCGTTCCTAATTCACATTTACAACTATAAAGATTAATACACAGTTTTACAGAAAATTGTCTAATTTAAAATTGGCACGGCCATTGTGCCAGAGTATTACCATAGTTTACATTCAGATAAAAAAAGACAAACAGCTGTACAAGTACCCAAATTTACATTCTTGTAACAGTATATCATGGCTTTTTAAAAGAGGAAACTGCCACTGTTTTGTTCAACACAAAGTTATTCAAAAAATCCTGTACAAAGAAACAATTAAACAATTTAAAATGTACGAATACCTCTGAACTCTAATGGATGCTTTAGTCATGGTCTGTTGGATATGTGATTTTTCTTTCTTTTTTTTTTTTCCTGGTACAAAGGACAATCCACAAGGGTGGTGGACCAACGTGTTTGTGAAACAAATAGGTTTGGGATGACATGGCGGTTTGTGTGTGTGTGTGGGGCCCACGTTTCACCACTTTCCTCTCTTGCTCCAGTCTTTGGGGGTGAAGTGCAGGCATTTGGGGTCTATGCGCAGGTGCCTCTTCTGCATGGCTCGCTCGTGACCCTCCACAATGTCCTCTGACAGTGTCAGAATGTACTGACCCTGCGCAAAACAAGAGAGAGGAGATGCCAAGGGTGATTTGTGTGAAAGACACCAGGGCTTACAAATCACAGCCACACATTGACAGGAATGACTCATAACCACACCACACCACACACCCATGTCAATGCAATGGGCTTATTTAATGCGATCTTCATTGAACTAGAAAAGCACTCGGAGAGTGCGGACCTTCGCCAAGGCGATATGGGTCATTGACCTAATACAAATTCCAGACAGTGTGACAGATCACCACCAAAATTCCATGTTCGAATACCCATGTTGTCAGCCAGTTTTATCCAAATCCATGCAGTACTTTTCGAGTTATGTTGGTAACAAACAAACAAACAGACAGACAGACTGACAAACAAACGCAACCGAAAACATAACCTCCTTGACAGAGGTAATAAAGGACTCCTGTCAGCCTCTCGAACCACTTGACTAAAGGAGACCCCTACTGGCCATCATATTACATTACAAGACAGTGCTCCTCAGTGATAGGCAGAGGAGGCACACACTTTATGGGGTTATACAGTACACTTGAATTCAGACAACTGGCATGAGAATAGATCACATTCTGCATGATTCTAACTTTAACAACACTCACTCACTCACACACACACACACACGGCCACTACGTATCTACTGTTTACCTTGTAGTAATTGATGAGATTGAGGTACTGAAGGGTTGATATGACATCCTCCTTCTTAACGCTGGTTATTTCACTGATCTCACTGAAATAAAATGAACAAATTCTCTCTCACACATGACCAGAAAGACTTCAGAAACACAGTAAAACCACATGAACACAGCGATCACATCAAAAATAAATGAAGATGTAACAGAGGGTTGCGTCAGCTGCAGTCACACGCGAGCACATACTTGATAGTGATCTGTGGCCTCTCGCCGTTTTCAGACTTGAGGTCCATGAGTATTTCCAGAATGGTCTGAGACCAGTAGGAGCGGTAGGACAGCAGACCCAAGTCGGAGAGCGGCTTCTCCGGAGTGCCCGTCTTTCCCTCCACCTTTGACAACTCATAACCTAAAGTGGAGGAAGAAAGAACGAAAATGACCTCCGCTAAGTAGGTAGTCGCACACAGACACACAGACAGACAGATACACACACACGCACGCACACACTAGAGGTATGCACAGTGAATAGTAAGCACACAAGCACCTGAAGCAATGGACATGGAATAGTATAGTTACGAGTGAGTGAACAAGTGTTTGTGGCATTTTAGCTTTGTATATTTTATATCTATATTTTAGCTAGGTATAGTGCTTTGGTTCACAGACTTTGGTACGGTGTGCTGTAGAATGTGGGGGCGCCTGAAGGCATGTGTGTACTTACTGAATTCTATGAGTAATTTCCCATAACCTCTCCTCTGGTATGGGGGTAACGTTAGAATACATGCCACGTTGTAATCTTCTGTTGACTCCTTTTCCTAAAAAAGGTAAAAGATGAAGAAATGTCAAAGTAAGTCTGCACTCTAAGGACCCTTTTGAAAATTAGATGGTCCATCTCAAAGGACTATCCTTTGAAATAAAGAACATGAAGAAAGAAAGAATGTTGCACCGGTACTGTACCTTAGAGAAATATCCCACTATGTGGAATCCTTTAGAGTCATATTCGGTCATTACATAGAAGAGGAATGGGTCAGTGTCATAGTAGAGGGTTTTGTGGTCCAGGAAGCACTTGGCAAGCAAACACAGGTTCTGGGAGTACGTCTGTAAAAAAAATACACAAAGGTGGATGACACACAGTGAGTGGACATGCATACACAGGACAGTATGGACAGTAAGGTTCTATTCAATATATATTCCATAGTTCACCTTATTTTTCCTGCCATCAATTTCAAAGAAGGAGATGGTCCCTTTACGGTAAATCTCATTTCCTGGAGGGTGGCGAAGGTTGCACTTTGTCTACAACAAAAACAACCAAACGTCATTGTTATATAAAGCAAAAGACAACTGCTACATTTCTCGTTGTTATGTCTTCTTTTCATGAAATCACGGGTTAACGTGGTGACTGTTTTAGAAAAGCCTTGGTAAAATGAGCATAACTCATGGCCTCTCTGGGCTTATTGCTTACATTACTGCTTATGACATCTGACTGACTGATGAAGTAAATGAATAAATAGACTCGAGACTCAAGCTCATGACGCACAAGACTAGCTTTTGAGCAAAACTACTGGGCAGTCTTTGTTGTTGTTCTGGCATATTCCCACTGACACACAATTATTTTTCCGAGATAATTAATCAGAGGGCAATTTTTATAAAGATCATCCAATTAGAACACATATAAACCAACTAGGTGGATGCCCTGCAAAACTGCCCCACCCAAAAAAAGGTCCTCAGGGTGCCACCGCCTGCAGACCTCTCCCTCTCATTCAGCCCACAGAGCAGCCAGAGAGGATAAAAGCGTAAGCGAGAACCACAAACGTCTGTTACGTTCCATGTTTCATTTTTGCAAGGGGGAGTGGTGGGGGGTGGGATTCAAATGATGCATTCCAGTGCGTACCATACGTCACAGCCAAAAAGTACCAATTGGTTGAAGCCACGAACAAAGAGTAGCGATTGGTTTTAAGCAGATAGTATCTGCCCACCGTCAATGACGGCAAAGCAAACGAATCTAAATCGTTCGTGCTTGGGCTAGGGGTGGTCCCCTTTATGCAGACCAAAGTCAGGCCCCCATACTCTGATACGCAAGAATGGTTTAAAGTTTCTATTGTGACGTGCCCATTCATGCAGGCCGGAACTATTCACATTTGCTCCCATCGTAACGTATTATGTTGCTCTAGCTAGGTCAGTATTCAATGATCTTCAATGACCACTCACCAGGTGTCTCTGGAGACACTTAAGGCTCTTGAGGTACTTGAGGCAGAACTCGCAGAGGTAGAGGATGGGGAGGGTGGTGAGCTCCTGCGGGTAGGGCGAGAAGTACCACGGCTTGAGCCGGTGCCGGCCCAGCTCGATGCAATCGATGTTTTTCATGCGCGTGACGATGTCATCGTGGCTGCGGTCCGACACCAAGCTGCCCGTCATGCGTGGCGCCGTCGGGATCCCGTCCGTGCTATCCTGGGAGTCCTACAACATTCCCGAGTATTTGGAGAGGCAAGGACAAGGGTTGGTTAGTCAATTTTAATCCACAATTTACATGACCACAAAAACTTGATGTACTACTCAAACCCTATATTTACTTAAAAGTCTGGATTTCTTATGGCTATTATTCTGAAGCCCTATTTCTGGCCCAAATATTATTTCTTACAGGTGATGAGGAATGGAACTATATGCTCCAACACCTTAATGTAACAATCAAGGCCCTGGTTTGTGCCAAGGGTCAAAGCATTCTAGATGTCAGAGTATTACTGGGTGCCCTGACTCCTTAAGACACACCAGGGCCTGGGCCCTGACAAACACACAGCAAACAGGCAATGACAAAGAAATCAGACGGACCTCTCCTGATGGTAGAAAGACACTGGGGCATCGAGGGCTGTTATACTGGAAAACCTTTATAATCTAGCAGAGAAACACAGGAATTGCAGGCTTTTGGACATGGTTTGAAGGGGGAGGAAAATAGCATTTTCCCCTCCAGGAGTATTATGTTTTTGTTGAATGTGCTGAAAGTGTGTGTTTTGGTGTCTTTTATCAAAGAGGGTCATTCCGACACCTGCCAACATTTCTTAAAGGTCTTAGAATACTTTATAATGGTAAGAAAATATAGCTCTTTAGTTCCTCAACTATAGTTCCTTGTGATACCACGGAATGCTAGGATCTTTTAGCTTTTGGTCACAAATATGCTGCTGAAACTACAGCTACAGACAGCCTGCATAAGCATCATACCACTGTCTGCAACTGAACCGGCAAAGGCAAACATTTCAGGGACAAATTGCTCAGATGTGACCTTATGAAAAAGATTTACATGATTATATAGTCAATAAATGGGTGAAAACGTGATGAAAAAGACTTTAAAAGCGAAAAACACTTCATGCAAGGAAACATAGTATCTACCGTAAATCTTGAAAAATGAATTTTAGGAGGAAATGCACTACAACACAATAAACAAAAAACACTAATGATACAGAGGGGAGAAATGAGAAGAAAAACAAAGGCTAGAAGCTATACCTCATCTGTGCCTCCACAGTTGGCTTTCCTCTTCCTCCCGGGCTGAGAGGGGATGAGGCGACGGGTTGTTCCATTCTTAAAAGGCAAAAGGTAATTACAGGCGAGATTAAAATCCTAAACAACTCCACAAATTCAGAGCAAGGTGCTGGAAACTGTAAGAAAGCATTAAATGAAATAAATAATGAACTGACTGAAAGAGATGGTACTGTAGTAAGGGTCTCTCGGTCATGGTCTTCTCGGTTGTTGGATTTGGGAGTGTAGGCTTCTCTCGCCGATGGGTAGGTCTGGGAGGACTCTGTGGAACTTGGTGTTGCCGGAGATGGCTGTGACGGCAAGGACTCTGCTTTTCTCTTCTGTAAGCCAATCACAACAGGCACAATAACTGAGGGTGATCATGGATGATATCCATCTAAAAACATGCTCACTTTAAAAAAAAAAACAAAAACAAATCAACAGGCCTATGGGTTTCAATTGTTTCCTTGCTCATTCACATATTTTTTATATTGTACTGTAATTTAAGTGGCATTTAATATGAACAAAAAAAACAACAGTAACATTAAGGACCAAGAGTAATGACAAACATGCAAAAAATATCACAAAACCACACATATTTACAGCTTTACTACAAAATAGACCTCTTTGTATAAACGACATAAGACCCCTCCGTATGTACATATCCTCTAATCACTCGTTATCTTCACATTAACATTTAAATAGCCTAGATTATTTTTTATAACAGTCAGGCATTCACTCTGTCAACAAATGAGTAAACCCAAAGACAACAAATGTATGAACCTCCCAGCTGTATGTGATACTACTGGCATCCATAATTGGGACCCATTCTTTGCTATTTAAAATAGCCTGCTGTGTTTGCGTTTTCTCATGGTGTAGAATGGGTAAGGTGAAGTTGTACCGGTGTAGGGAGGGTTTTGCCTCTGGAAGGAGCTGTAGGAGTTGGAACGCTGATTTCTAGACTCTTCCTCTGAATTTGAACACAAAGGAAGAGAGCAAAGGAGGTTAAGTGACAGTCACACTTCACACTTCTACAAGCACTGAGCCAACAGTTTCTTTCAAAGTGAGATCTACCAAAGAGCCATCAGTGAACCATACACCCAGTCACTTTAGAGTTCAACAGTAGATCACCACAGGAATGTTTTGATAAGAACATCTCTCAACATTGTTATGCGGAACTCTCAAACATTGGATTATGGGAATAAAATTAGTGGCCATATCCTCTCATTTCAGAGGCAAGACCATGTGCAATATTCTTATAGCAAAAGGAAGAGTATAATTTCTTATATTAGTTTATCCAGAGAGGCAAGATCTCAGCATTTTTCCATTCTGTAAAAGCGATCCAATTCAGTGACAAGGCAATTCAAATTCAGACCCCTCTCGTTGCAACACATCATCACAATTAGGTCATATTTGATTGGAGGAGGTTAATACTACACTGATCACCTGATTCAACACAATGGGGTCGAGGGGGTAATATGTTGCCAAACCTGTGGTTGAGTTTGTGTAGTTTGGTGAGAAGGAGCTGGAGGAGTAACAGTTGGGACTGTAGATGGAGGATGGGGTCCAGGTCTGGCAGGTCTTACCACATCTCTCTCCGGGGAGCTCGGTCGGGATCCAGAGAGCCCATTCTTAGTGGGGGTTTTAGCCTCCTTCTTGGGGAACTGAAGCTTCTTCAGATCCAGTCTCTCTGCTGTGACCCATTCATCCAGCCGCTTATTGACTGAGATCATGGGAGACCACAAAGTATGCCATGAGATTTTAGACAAGAAATTCGCAGTACCCAGGTGTAACAGTGTCACAGCAATTCCTCATTGACAGATTTCTAACAATGTCTGCAATGGCTACATAAATAGGCAAGAATATACTTACAGTCGATATAGTGGACATAGTAGACCTTTTTCCCAGGGATATCTTTCACACTGAGAATTTCAGCCAAAGCTGCAAAAGCAAAGTGTACAATTCCTTAAGTTGTCAACTTTGAGTTTATCCAAGCACTGCACTCTTGACATGTGCAGTACATTATACACTTCTCAATAATGTTGACACAGTAAGCCACGGCTAGCGTTAAATAAATTCAAATGCATTGAGAAACTAACGTAAAAGGCTGACTGACATTTCCTAAAGTTTGCTCCATTACGCACCAAAGTGTCTGCAACTATGGTTCGCTACACATTTCTTGCTGTAAAAGGTTTGTTTACTATCTGACAGCAGCAGTCCTATTCGCTTATATAAGATAGCGGCTGACCCATGGTAGCTAGTCAGCCATGACAGTTGTTTTACTATTCAGCTAACATTTAGCACCCGGCTAACGTTAGCCTATGTACTCACGCCACTCGTCTTCGTTTTCCTGATTTTTTCGGAGGACAGGAAGCCGACAGCCCTCCACCACATCCACCTGTGAATACATAACACCGTTATGGGCATTAATGTAAATCCACGACTCGAATAAATCACAATACATCGAATAATAACATATTTCAAAACGAATTCTCCGTATCAACCAACCGAAGAATCCGCCATTGTTGTTCTGCTACGGTAGCTGATGTCGCAAAGGATTCTGGGAAACAACTCAGTCCTCTAGTCAAGCTTGTGTAGACCGCTAGTAGACAGGCTGGATGTTGTATTTGACTTTGGACAGCAGCGATCAGAAATTTTCTT
>JASCQY010000388.1:16536098-16554214 GCA_030264315.1 Sardinella tawilis
TGTGTGTGTGTGTGTGTGTGTGTGTGTGTGTGTGTGTGTGTGTCCGTCTCTGTGTGAGAACATGTGTGTGTATGTGTGTGTGTGGCTGTGGCTTTAATATGGGGTGTTGGACAAGCACCACATCTGTACTGTAATAATCCTGGATTACATGTAGCCATAGAGGGCTTGAGTGTTTGTGTCTGTTTATGTGCGAGAGTGCTTGCATGTGTGCCTATGTGCACATCTGTGTGTGTGTGTGTGTGTGTGTGTGTCTGTTTACAAGTGGATAGTGCTGTGTGTGTGTGTATGTGTTAGCATTCATGTATTTGTGTGATTGTGTGTATGAATCTGTGCATGTGTGCATGTGTGCATGTGTCGATGTGTGTGTGTGTGTGTGTGTGTATGTGTGTGCTTATGCGTGTGTGACCGAGTGTGTGTGTGTGTGTGTTGGCCTAATCTTACTTCTGGAGTGTGTCTAAAACTATAATCTTGACTGGTGCCCCTCTGTTTGTGTAGCCATAATCTCATGCGTTTGCACAGGCCTGGCATCTGTACTTTCATAATCTATCTGAGAGGTTCCCGACCCCATCCCCTAGAAAACCCTGAATCAGATCAAACTTTTAATACTGTTTTAAGCCTATATAACATTTGAGGCATTCAGGCCAGGAAAAATCGCAGCCTCTGATTGAAAGGCGTAGTTCATAGAAAAAAAAAAAAAAAAACGAGTCAGCATTCATGTATTCTTTATGGGCTACAACAGTGTCCACTGTATTAGACTACACCATTGGAGAAATCTTGTATTAGAAGCAGTCATTCATTTGAATAGCAAACATTCAACAAATTGCATCCAGAATTGCAAGCAGTCAGCTCTCACTTGAATTGGTGGCATTCACAAGTCTACACACTTCACAATTGCATGCATTCACTGCTAATTAAAGAAAGATCACATTCTGAATAATTCAACATCCTTGTCCAACATGTTTTAGATACTAACTAATTCACTAAGCCAAACGCAAATGTGTTTTCTTTTTGATAGAGGAACACACTGACATAATGCATAGATAACCAATGTCCTTTGCATAGTTTCAACACGCAATAAATAACCAATTATTAAACATAGACCTCTACTGATGTATTTGTATTTTTTCTAGGAACCTTAATTTATAGTTTTGGTGATGTGTGGTCATGGACAATGCAGTGTTATACATAATCAAGTTCTTTTTTTTTTGTCTCAGTGTGAAACAATGGCAACATTTCTTATTGAAATGACTCATCGAGCTCCTGAACTATGCACGACTATTTTGAATCTATTCATCTGTGTGATCGGCTCCAAGGTGGGAATTTTCAATTAATTCCAAACAAATGTCAGACAAAGGCAAAACCCAGTCCTTTGTCTCAGCAGCACAAAAACCGTCTCCTGAGTAATCTGCCATTCTTCAAAAGCCCTGTCCGGAATATCTAAAGATATCGTCTCTCGGCTGTTTTTCAATGTGTTCAAAAGAAAGGTCCTCAAAGATGTTCTTTTGGACCTCAAGGAGCAGAAAAATGGTACCACGCTACAAAACCCATTGCATGCTTATTTGATCTAAGCATTCGGTCTTTGCATAAAACTGATGAATTAATTGCAGTAGGACAAACACCTAAGGACATTTAAGAGACCAGGCAGGTTTTTTTTTTTTTTTCTATTTCAGCCCTCTTTCTAGGGTGGTCCTAATCCAGATGCCCTTGTAGGGTGCCTGCAGCACCTTTTAGCATTGTTAGCGCCAGTCATGCTTATTTCATTCTATCGCATTAAATCGTGTTTCACAGCACAATTCCTTGACACGGATGCAACTAAAAAGGTTAGCTCGGAATTGTTAATACCAAGAGAGAAAAAAAATCAGATCAGTAGTGACCACACCGATGCCTGTGTTATGCTCAAGTGCCTGTGTGTACGGTCAGTGTATCTTTTGGTAAGTTTCTTTTAATTTCATCATTATTTGATTTGATTTGCATTTAGCCTACTCATATATTGTAGATATGATTGTTATGTCAGGGCATTGCTGAAAAAGATCTAGAAGCTCAGCCAAATTCTCCTGAATAAAGAATGGGTGATGATGATGATCTGTTCTACCATATACATGCACAGTATGTGTGTGTGTGTGTATGTGTATGTGTGTGCGTATGTGTGTGTGTGTGTGTGTGTGTGTGTCCGTGGTTGTGTGCGTGGGTGTTTTTGCACAAGCTCACCCAGGTCACATAGACAAGTGAGAGGGTAACTGCAGAGTAGTTGTATAGCTAATGGTCATATCTTGTACCTGGATGTCTTGTGCGGTTAAGTTGGCAAAGGGCTGCGTTGGCGCTGCCATGGCCAATGTGCCCCACTGGCTGCCAGCTGTCACCGGGCAAGAGGAAGCGTTTCAGCAGAGGAAAGGGACAGAGTGGGGTGAGGACACAAAACCTACATCTACATCTCTCTCTCTCTTCTTCTCTCTCTCTCCCTCCTCTCGTTATCACCCCTTTCCATTCTGTCTATCTTTCTTCTTTCTCCCTCTCTGTCTACCGTCTTATTATTTCTTGGCTGATGACATAAGCAACACTGCAGCTCTGGGTGCAGGCCCTGTAAAAGTGAAAAGATAAACATCAGAAGGCCTGTGAGGGGAGAGGAGAACAAAAAAAGACAGTGGAAAGATGAGGGAGAGAGATACAGTAAACTGAAGCTTGGGCTGAAACACGGACAGAAAACTTCTTTCAGCACGAAAGTGCCGAGGATAGTATAATAAAGATAATATTAGCATGCAGTTTGTGTGCTCCTTTATGCGTGAAGCCTTGTCGCCACTCAAAGATACTATAATGGGAGGCAATTATGCACACATTTGCATCTTTGTATTTCCAAAGACTGCTGATTGACCCACAGTTAGGAAGCTGTGCTCATGTTAGCTCACAACAATCACAGGGCCCGGAGACGACGCCTTTGTATGGCGTAACCTCCTCCGCTCTTATGACCCTCACCTCGTCTGCCATGACAGAAACTGCTGAAAAACACAGAAGTCACCCCGCATGCTGGAGGGAGGTGTGTGTGTGTGTGTGTGTGTGTGTGTTTGGGGGAAGGGGGGGAACAAAATGTGTCTGCCCGTGAAGGGGGAAGAGGAGGCTAGTAAGCTAAACGCACACAGCCAGGCAGCCAGGCAGGCAGGCAGAGAGGAAGGGAGGGAAAAAACCTTCGCACACTGCATTTTTCGGCATGGCTGGAGTGCGCTGGCTGCCTCCACCCGAGGAATAAATTGATCTCCTACACTGGTGCATGTCTCACCATTACCACACATGGTACAAGGGGAGAGAGAGAGAGAGAGAGGGGGAGAGAGAGGGAGGGAGAGAGGGAGGGTGGGAGGGATGGATGGCAAGAGCAAAAGAAAGAGAAGAAGGCTTGTTTTATTTTTATAAGTCATTTCCAATGCAAGGAATTAATAAAGACAAGCCTTTGTGGAGAAGCCATAAATGATGCATGGTGGGGGCCTCTACACACAGGGTATTCACTGAGGGACAGAAGAGAGCCGAGAGAGGGAAGAGAAGAAAAGAGAGAGGAGGCAAGAGGAGAGTGGGAGTGGAGGCATGCTGAGGAAGAGACAGAGAGAGAGAGAGAGAGAGAGAGAGGTAATGGATAGGGGAGCGTAAGGGGATGAGAGGGAGTGGCGGACAGCGAGGCAGGTCCCCCACTTGCATTCACGCCACACGTCCACTGCAACCGTCCCTTGATGTTACCGCGGATGAAAACATGTTGCAGCCCCTCTGGAGAGCACGGCCAACGGGAATCAGATGAGAGAGAGAGCGCGCCACCATGGACAGAATCGCAATATTGATTAAGCATGAGCAAATCTCTCTATCGACTGAATTCAGCTTTTCTAGCTCCTGAAAGAATTCAGTTCTTCGGCCATAATGGGCCTGGTTACAATTTGCCCTTTTGAATAAAACGAGGAAGAGAGGAGCATTTGAAATCCATAAGGGTATTTGGAAGATGAGTCCTTTCAGCAAGTCAGCATCCGGGGAGACAAATTAACAAAAAAAAAAAAAAAACGTGATATAGGAACATGATAACAATAGGATATGATAGGGCAATGATGTGATATGATACGATATTCTCCATCAGGACTCTGTCTCCTGCAGATAGATTAGGGACCACAGGCAATATTGGGCCATGTTGTCATAAAATTAAGGTGGGTAACTTTAACCGGAGGAGTCAGCCAGAGCGTTTCATCATGCCTGGATCCCTTCCCATCTCTGTAAGCTCAGCATGCAGGACTGTCCCCGGGCTAGGATTCTACTGAGGGGCCATTAGGGATAATCCATCTATGTGATGTGTCGTGCCAAACATGGCCAGCGAGAGCCATACCGTGGGCTTCAAAGCAGGAATACTCATCTAAAAGTGTGCATGTGTGTATGTATGTATGTATGTATGTGTGTGTGTGTGTTGGTCCTAATATTGGTGCCATTCTGTGTGTGTGTGTGTGTGTGTGTGTGTGTGTGTGTTGGTCCTAATATTGGTGCCATTCTCTGTGTGTGTGTTTGTGTGTTGGTCCTGATATTGGTGCCATTCAGTGTGTGTGTGTGTGTGTGTGTGTGTGTTTGTGTGAGATCCTTTGAAAATGAAACACTTAAGCTAAACGGCACATCCACCATCCAAAAACAGTGTTTTTGCTCCGAAGGACAGGCTGCATTGAGCACTAGAGGGTGGACCATGGTGCCACCACTCAGAGTCGACCAGAACATCCTGAGCCCAAGGCCACAGAATTAGTCACATCTGCAGTACACACTTTCTTCATTGTCGCTGATACCAATGAAAAAGTCTATGGCCCAAGCAACAAACGTGGCGTGTGTGCCCTGCCACCATCAGCCCCGTTGGCTATAGTTCTGTGTGTAAAGGGTTACTGAAGGCTGTGGCAGCATCATTATGAATACGAACACGACCAGGCTATGCCTTCAATCGCTACCAGATTAGTTCTGCCCTTATATCTAACCAACGTGCCGCATTAAAAGAACGACTTTTTCATCCAACATGCACTATGCTAAATGAAAGACACATTGTTACGCGGGGATAACTTATACCCACGTACAAAACTGCAAGTGGGTGTCCTTAACCTGTTCGTATAACCATCAGACCTTTTTTTATTCGAATTGACAACCCGACCCTTTTCATCATACAACACATTTGCATTTTTACAATCTGCGTATTATAAACAACATACCTTAACCAACGATTAACAAAGGCTGCATAACCTGTATGAGGGAAGTCCTAGACTAGTCGTGTGTCAAATTGCCTTCAGCATGTCGGTGCTCAATTGGGAATTCAGGCGACATGTATTTTCACATTTGACTTTCAATTAACATACCTTATGGCTTTATAGGTTTATCGGTCAACAGGGAAATTCCCACTACAGTAGACTGCCACTGGGCTGTCACTAAAACAGAGAGGGGACGCTGCAGTAGCTTGTAAAATCTCGACATTATATCTGAAATTGCATGAAACCAGAATCCCATTTCAAGCAGGGTATGTGAGTCTCCCTCTGCATCATTCTAAATGCTTTCAAAAGCACGGCACCCTTTTGAGCAAGAGTGCCAGTCGCAACACATTTGAAATAACTGAAAAATGAACGAAATATCATACCATTGCGCGTACTTAAATTGTAAATCTTACCTTTTGAATTCACTGCGAATTTCTTCCTTGCTTGCCGTAACCCCTTTCGCCCAGCGTTTTGGTACAATTGACAACTTCTCCGTTACCACATTAACTACAAATATCTGGGACACTGGGACGACAACTCCGTTGTTTCGCAATAAGCATAGCCAATGTTATTTTGGTCCGATGTGTCCGTCAATCAGTCATCATCACTGTAATCATGTGCCAGTTCGTCTCTCTCTCTCGCTCGCACGCGCTCTCTCTCTCGCTCCTCTTCGTTCCACCAACTGTCCAATCCACCCTCACGTTTTTTTCGTCAGTTTCCCTACCACCACTACGTAACTATAAAACATACTAAATTAATCATACATACGTTGTTGAATAATGGGAAAGCGATTAAAATAACTTGCTCGCTGCGGTTGGTCCTATTCCCCTTATCGTCTATTTCACCCCCTTTCACTTGGAATACATCTTTTTACACAGGGTCCGGACGTTCTTTATTGTCTGGAAACGTGTCAGCTCAATTCGTCCGTCATCTCTCTGAGCTGTCGCTTGCTGCTCCAGTGTCCCTGAATGTGTCGGATGAAGATGAGGAGAGAGACGAATAAAAGATGGGGAGTGGTGAGGAAAAAGAGGGAGAGCGGTTTGGCTATTGTCGGGGGTGCAGGGTGGGGGGTGCACAAGGGCGACTTTTCTCAGTCAGCACTGGAAGAAGAGAGTCTTTGTTATTTCAGTCGGTACTTTAATTAGGATGTGATGAGCTAATAGACAATAGTCTCTCTCTCTCTCTCTCTCTCTCTCTCTCTCTCTCTCTCTCTCTCTCTGTATGTTAAATTAAATAATAATACTGAGTTCAGTGAGAGAGAAGCCAGGACTGTGAACTTTGGAACAGACTCAGACTAAACATCACCTTCATTAAGTAAGGATTATTCTTAACACTTCAATGTAAGACCCAGGGCCTGCATTAGTTTCCCCTGAAAGTGTTTTCACATTAGGCTATGGCAGTTGAGGCATACTGTACTGTAGGTATATTTCTCCCACTCTCCTCATTATAACAATTACCTACACAGTATCCCAAGCACTTCAGATAGTAGTTATCCAGTCTGAAGTGAGGTCCCAATCTTATTGCATGAAACATGTTGAGCAGGTAAGAAACCTCCCAAAGAAAATGAATAATTGAGTGCATGAATGCATTAGACTTAAAACATGTCATGTCTCCAGCCTTGCTGTACATGGGCCCATTAGTCTGTGGAGAGATTGGGTTCTTTAAGGTACATACAAGAAATTATTTACCAATAGCTGCTTTCAAGCTTCTCTATATTTGCGCTGGGATTGGGACTGTAATTAGAATTGAATAAACCCTCTCATTAGTAATCTCATGTTAATCCCACATCATTCCTGACAACATTATTAATCACTCATGCATGGATGAAGCATCTCTGCGCAGGGATCCAAGGAATGTCATACTGATGACAGTAAAATAGCCTTCCACAATCTTTGAATTTCATTTCATTCAACCACGGTCATGGTTCGTAAGAGTTCCGTTCTTAATGTCCAAAAGGTAAAGTAAAAAAACAACAATGGAGTTAGAGGGTAGAGTTTACAGTCAAAATATGCTTTGTTTCCTTTCATGGCAAAGCAACCAATCAGTGTAGGAACAACTGAAAGGGTTTTTTAATAACTAGGGGAACCACAGAGTGCATGGGCAAAGAGAGAATGCCTAGATAAAGAGAAAGTGAGCAGGATTTTTTTTTTTCCCAAACATTACATAAAGCATTTGGGAGAAGTTCTCCCTGGGAATACAAGAGAGGCTTATGTTGAGAAAGCACTTGAGAGAGAAGGAGAAGCATCAGAGGGATTTCAGCGCCACTTCAGAAACCTGAGGTTGATGTGACTGATGTCTTCTCCTGTTCCTTTTGATCTGCCTCCCGCTCTGCTCCCCATTCCAGGTGTGACGTGCCTCCACAAACACCTGGAAAAGTATGCGCCTACATGCATAAATCTTAATATTCCAAAAAGGTCTCTTCAAATTAGATTAGGGCTAAACCCATTTGCCCGTTTTGTTTTACGAGACAATTAATGTGCCAATTACTGACACACACACACACTCTCCTGGCATGGTTTTTATTCTTTCTGTTGGCTCAACACACCATAAAAACCTCAGCACAAGCCACTCAAGATGTATCCCTGGACAGGCACCCCCTTTAGCTAGCTCCTACTAGCTCCTCGATGGACAGATTGTATTTCTTTGCCTGCGGTCCAAGCATGCCCCCCCCTCCCCCCTCCAAATACACTGTCCCCCCACCCATCGCCCCATATACCCCCTTCCAATACCCCCCCACTCAACCCCCCGGCCTCATTCTTCAATCCCAATATCAGCAGGCACCTTCCCCTTGCTAGTCTATTGTGTCTCATCTACTTTAAACATGGAGTACAGTAGCCTATATGTGCCTTGCCATTTTAAACGCTTCTCAAGTCTTGCCCTTACACATACCCTGTTGGCAAAGCAGGGCTGGCGAGAGAGGTGTCAGCCGAGACAGATAAAGCTATCATCCTCCTCTTCATAATTAACTCGGTTTCAGTAACTAGCCTTCGGGCTTTGTCGTTGCCATGGTTACTCCCTGTCCACAAGTTTTTTTTTTTTTTTTTTTTTTTTTTTTTTTTCATCTGTGTCTCTCTGACAGACTACGGGCTTGGATGCTCTCCATCTCACCCGATCCCTCCCTTTTGATTTTGACATTCTCCCCACTTGTCTCTCGTTCTCCCTCGCTCACTCTATTTTCCCCCCATTCTCTCGCTCACTCTCTATCTCTCTCGCACACACATGCACACACACACACAGACACACACTCTCTCTCTCACACACACACACACACACTCACACACAAGACACACTCATGCACACGCACTCTCTCTCACACACACACACACACACACACACACACACACTCACTCACAAGCCCTCTGAGCACTGTAATATCAATTCTGGGCACATCAAAACTTAAAAGCTGGCTCTGGCTTTCTTGCAGTCTGAAATGGTTCCAAAGCTTTAGCAGGTCATTTTCAAAACCCTCGGAATCACATGCGCGGGCCTGTTCCTCTCCGCATGGGCTCTCTGAACCGGCAGAAAATAACACAGCGTCGGCCATTACTCCTCCACGGCTCTGGAGGACCATAAAGCCTGGGACACACATTTCATATCATGGACCCTCCTTGTGTTGTCTGCATTATCCAATCAACTGATGCGTATCCTTTATTAATGTCATCCCCTTCGCACACAGCAGGAGGTCTGGAGGGGAGGGGTGAGGGCTTGTGTGTGTGTGTGTGTGTGTCTGCGGCATGTCACTGTATATGTGTGTGTGAGGGGTTGTTGTATAGGGGAGAGAGGCAATCTTATATGAGGCCTTTCCAGTCTCTCTCTCTCTCTTTCTCTCTCTCTCTCTCTCTCTCTCTTTCTCTCTCTCTCGTGGGAGTGTGGTTGATGGGCTCCAGTTTGTAGCCTGACAAGTAGGCTTGTGCCCCTGTGCAAGGAGAATCAACTTAACACAGATCAGTGTCTCCCACTGGGCTATTTGTGTCTTTTTGCGGAGAATAGCAGGTCTAATCAGGGACTCGCATCACATCAGTGGCTTAATACGACCGTTTATGTCACTCCCGCTAAAAGATCCTGCCAGGGTTTTGGCCAAGACAGTGTGTCTTGGTTTATTTGTTTTTTTTTTTCCTTCTTTCTTTCCCACTGACTTCTTATTCAATTTCTATTTAATTCTGTGGGTCCCCCAGAGAGAAGAGGGGGCAGCCTACTTCCAGCAGGGTTGCCGTCTCCATTATGATTTGCTCTTCCCACAGCTCCCATACCTCACAGCTCTCTCTCCAACTCACCTTCCCCACACAGAGACATACGCCGACACACACACACACACACTCACACACACACACACAGACACACTCACACACACACACACACACAGACACACTCACACACACACACACAGACATGTGCACGCATACACACACACACACACACACACATACGTACACACCTACACACACACACACACACATGCACACGCACACGCACACACACACACACATACACATACACACACCCACTTACAGGATTCCCATGTGGAAGGATGAACTGTTTCTTTGTGGCAGGAATGTGTTTGAAGAGCCTCCTGCAATATGGTGCAAATATAGGCCCACTGTATATACAGTATATGGGCAATTCTGCATAAAACTCTCACATCCATAGCAACAACAAAATGCCATGGCATTTGTATGACGCAAATGATTCTGTGAAAAGTGAAAAAAGTTAATGCTCATTTCAAGTAGGCTAATCATCATTCACATCATCCCATACCATGGCATTGTGTAGCCATTATGGATGTGACAGTTTTGCGTGGAATTGCCTATATGTGTATATATTTATTTATGGATACAATATATACAATATATACATATTGTATACATAGGTAATCAGTACATCATAGAGCAAACACGCACACAATAATGAGAGTGCGAGTGAATGTTTGCCCTGGCGTGCACACGTGCAAGAGTGCGTTGGACGAATCCATGTGTGGCCGCCATGTGTGCATCAGCATTTCGGGCTGATTTCGTGCGTTCCTCAGCAGCTTCTCTCCTGTGTGCAAGCGTGGCTAATTTATGGGCGCGGGGAGCGCTATGTAAATATTCATTCATTTCTGCGAGTTGACTCTGCCGCTCGGCAGGGGAGTGTTAAGTGCCCCGGCTGTGCGCTGATCAATACTAGTGATAAATCTTCGCCGCTAATCTCAGCTCATCACGACCATCACTCACCTCTTCTTCCTTCACCGTCCTCTTCTCCTTCGCCTTGCTGCCGTGTACAGGGAGGCCCCCTCTCATATTTTCTTGACCTGTCAAAACAGGAGATTCATTTTTCCGGCGGGCCATTTTGTTTTGCAAACAGTGACCAACGCAATGCACAGGCCCAAACAGACGTAACACTGCCGTTCTTAGTGGCTCTAGTTACATGTCAAGATACTAGTTCCAGTTTCAGGAAACTCATCCGAGACACTGCGCAGCACTTGGGTGTAGGAGCAAAAAAAAAAAATCTGTCCTGTACCCACATACAGTATGTATATATTTATTCACAGTTACAGTACAACGCTCATCATCTCGTTCTGTCGTCTTAATATGCTGAGAAGCAGACACTTATTACAGCTTGGCAGTTCCACAAGCGTTTGTTTGATTTCCGCTGCTGGGAATTTTGTTCTTATTTGTGCTGGAAAGCTCAGGGGTGGGAATAGTGCTGGATTGGCAGAGCTTCAGTACTAGCTAGCTCAGAGGGGTCTCCGGGGAGGATTGGATGCTACTCTCTGTAGTGGAGCAGAGCAGGAGCTGAGAGGAGCTGGCTGCTCCAAGAAACATCCAGTAATTGAATGCCGTCTTTCACCGGTGTGTTACAGCGGGCGATCCGACCATTTCGGAGAGGCCGGCATTCTTTTTTTTCCTGGCCGTTTCCATTTTTTTTATATTATTGTTATTTATTTTTTTATTTATTTATTTTTTTTTAAAAGCACAGGATGGTGCTACTGGGGAAAAGCTGACAAGGAGACGTCTCTTAGGCTTTGTGTGTGCTCTTTTTCCTTGCCTGCTGTTCTGTGTTCTCTCGCCACACGTTTAACATCTGCTGCAGATCGGGCTTGATGTATTCCTCTGTAATTGTGCCTCAATTCTCCAGCTTTCACTCACATATTCATGGGATGTTGACAAAAAAAAAAGATAATAGATATGATAATACCAGTTTTTTGTTTATTTTGCACTCCTTTTGTAACCCACACAATGCATCCATATACAGTGGATGCCAAAGGAACGGCACTCAGAGGCTCAGAGGTGTAAGACCTTCAGAGCGTGCGGCCTGAGAACGTCTGGAGAACGACTGACTGAAAGTAACACGCAAGTTTACAAGTGACCTTTGACCCAGAGCTTAAAGCTGTGGCTCTCTGGTGCTGTGCTCTTGTCTTTGCATGTTCTTCTGCTGCTCTGCACAGAATGGGATGGGATCCAAATTCATATCTGTCTCTCTCTCTCTTTCTCTCTCTTTCTCTCTTGCTCTCTCTCTTTCTCTTGTGCGTTCTCTCGCTTTGTGGCAAAGCGACACGGTCTTACAGGGAAGGAAAATGTGTTCAGGATGAGCACTCTGCTAATGGTGGGAGGGAGGGAGCTTCCTGAGGTAAATGTGCCGCAGTGTGCGGTCTTCTCGCAAGGTTACATAAGACGGATGGGAAGCATCTTGTGGCATAGAGTGCGCACACAGGTTTGACTGGGATGTGGTGGAGCATGTTGTCAGGGAGAAGCACTTAGCGCGTCAGCGCCGCTCACGTCGCGGCCCGTTTCTCTCCGTGCACCATCACTCATGCCGTCACGAGGGTGTAAATGACTGCGAGAGCAAATGACCAATGGCTCGTGGATTTGTTTTGCTGAACATCTCAATCTCATGGCCCATAGTGACAAAATGAGTGAATTATGAATGACGAAGACTTTGAATTATACAGTGTGCCTTTCTTTTCACCTCTCATCCTCATCAATGTCTTTGCCTTTTCCCCTTCTCTCTCTCTCTTTCTCTCTCTCTCTCTCTCTCTCTCTCTCTTTCTCTCTCTCTTTCCATCTCTATTTCTCTTTCTTACTCTGCATGCTTTTGCCCCCACCACCCGTGTGTGTGTGTGTGTGTGTGTGTGTATCCATCTCTCTTACCATGGCTCTCTTGGGTTTTGCAGAGACTAGACAAGCAGAGAACCTTGGTGTTAATTATTGAGGGACCCTGAGAGGAGGAGAGGAAGATCATTTCACGAGTATATAGCCTGTAACTGATGGAGCGAGAGAGGGAAGGAAGTAAGAGAGAGAGAAAGAGAGTGAAAGAAAAAGAAAGAGAGAGAGAGAGAGAGAGACAGAGAGAAAGTCAGCAAGAAATGAAGGATGGGTGATTCCAGGGTCAAAAGACCTTACAGTTAAGCCTCTGAGACGAAAACTTTGCTTAAATTCAATTTTTTTGTGTGTATATTTGCTCTGCGAGTGTGTGTTTTTGTGTGTGTGTACGTGTGTGTGTATATATATACTGTATATATATATATATGTGTGTGTGTGTGTGTATATATATATATATATATACACTATATATATACACGGACTCTATGCATCTGTGTGTGTGTGTGTGTGTGTGTGTGTGTGTGTGTGTGTGTGTGTGTGTGTGTGTGTGTGAGAAAGAAAAGCAGAGTCAATACCCAGGTCAGGCCATCTATCCATCTCCCCCCTTTTATAAGTCACAGTGCACAATAACAGAACATTTCGCCCGGACTTCTCCTCCACTAAATCCGGTATGTGACGGGGCCGCACACAACCGGGTAATTGCACAAGTACCCACGGCTGTCTTTGGCGTATTGTAATAAGATTGATATTAATGAGAGTCTCCTCTATCCAGGGACTCTCTACCTGGGAAACAGATGTGCAATAATTACTTCAGACCAATGGCTCCAAAAACACTTCCTGACTGCCGGTAAGTTAGACGCCCGGTCGAAACCAAAAAAAAAAAAAAAGAGCTCGGGCACTAAGCTGTCAGAAGGTATCACTCACCGGCTTCTAAGACATGCTGCCTTGTATTAGCAACAGCCCATCGGGTGTTTTGTTTCGTTAGTCATGTTGTGACTGAGATGCTGATCTATTTTGAAGCCGAATAAATATACATAAACATTAGCGCACCATATGCCTACTGTGTCAAGTCCCCCGGGGACGAAGAAGGCCGCAAAACAAATGGATGAACTCGCTGGACTGTACGACGCACTGGGAATGCCCGAAGTCATAAAATTAAGAAAGAAAACATCTGTCGTATGGGTAAATAAGAATGCAAATATGAAGGGAATACAGTGTGGTGTGTGTGTGTGTGTGTGTGTGTGTGTGTGTGTATTTGTACAGCATGAACTTAACAGCCCCGTGCTGGGGATATTTAGCGGTTTCGCCTCATTTGCAAATTGCAACTGGAAATGAAGAATGTGACTGTTGTTGGGAGTCAGCAGGGACTGACTGTCCGTGTTTTCTACTCCACTGTGTAAACACGCTCGTTCTACTCGTTCTCAGCACCTGCCTGGGTGCACATATTAGCTCTGGGCCTGTTCACACCTGCTAACAAGCTAGTCACCGCATAAAGAGGAGGTGTGGGGCTGTGTGACACAGGCAGGCTGATGGTCCCTAAAGCCAAACCTACTATCTCTCTTTCCTTCTCTCTTTTGCTCTCTCTCTCTCTCTCCCTCTCTCTTTCTTCCTCTTTCCCTCTCATTCTCTCACACACATGCCTATGTGTGTGTATCTGAGTCACTATGCTACCTCTGTGCACATCCTCTCTATCAAGTGAGCGCTGATGAGACCAGCAGTATGACAGCTCTGTTGCTCTGCTACCATCCTTCTTTTCTCTCCCTCTCTCTCTCTCTCCCTCCTTATTGACTGCCTATCGCCAGCCTCTACCCCCCCCCCCCTCCCTTTCCCTCTCTCCTTCGCTATCATTCACAATCTCCCTCACATCTTCTCGATTGGCATATTTTCTCTGTGCCTGCTCTCAAGCTTAATCTTCCTAGCCCACCTTTCTCCCTCCCTCTCTCTCTCTCTCTCTCTCTCTCCCTCTCTCTCGATCTCTCTCTCTTTTCCATCCTCTGCAGTGGCTATCACTCCATCTCCATGCGGGGCCATACTCCAGGCTGCCCTCATTTGCATCAGTCAGCCCCCACCCACCCCCACCCCCACTCCTCCATCTCTCTTCCACCACCACCTCTACATCATGTCTCTTACCCAGACCGCTGTCGCCAATCAGCCCGTCCGTATCGCGCCGCACCGCCAGTCAAAGCGCCAAGGAGCCGGTGATTGGCACAGAAAGGAGGACTGTGGAGGTTGTCTTTGTTCCATCGGGCCGATGTCGATGACTGATTGAACGCAGAGAAGCCTGTTTAGCTTATCCGTGATTTGAAGGCACTTTAGTCTGTTTCTCTGGAAAAGGCAAAAAGGGGAGGGGGGGGGGGGGATCAGACATATCATGTTAGATTTCTCTGGTGACCTCTTTGAGCTCATGCAAAATTGAAAAATTTGTAAGGACTGAGGGAAAAATATTCTGCCCAAACTCATCAAATGTCATTCCTCATAGACATTATTTGTAAGGCAATTTTGAGGGTGAAAAAAAAACATAGTGCAGCATAATTCCTGTGATCAATTCTAATGCCACAGTCTTGAGTATGATATTTAACCAGCAAACTGTCTTAGAGATCCAAGCGCTTTCATTTTGCAAGCCAAAAGACGTGTATGTGTGTGTATGTATGTGAGTGTGTGTGTGAGACTTGAAGCAGAATTGACTCAAATGTGATTACCTGATGTATCTCTGTTGTGTTTCTGGTATGAAAAAGCTGTTCATTGCAAAAGTTCTGCTTTTAGTAATACATGAGTTTTTCAAAGTCAAAAATCAATAACTGCTGTTACATCAGCTATACAAATAAAATGTATTCCAAGGACTCGTATGCTCTGAAAAGATTAATGGCATTGTAATGTAAACACTAATGGCATTTTAAAGTGCACATTGGCACTGGGATGTGTAATGTGGCAGTTATAGGAATGGCAAATTATTCCCTCGACTGATGGGCATGTACAATATTATAAAACATGATCATCCCGCTGTTTGTACGCTGAGACATGTCAAGCGGGGCCCATTACCTTGTGTCGCTCCGGTTTACACACTTCATACAGATGTGAGAGGCTAATAAAATATACACAGCGTCGGTCAAAAGACACTCCGAAGCCACCGAGTCTCAGCCTGTCCAAACACACGTCTCTCTCCATCATCTCTCTTTCCACCGCCAGTCTTTGTCTCAGTCTTTAGTCCCTCACCCACCCTCTCTCCTCTCTCTCTCTCTCTCTCTCTCTTTCCTTCTCTATCTCTCTCTTTCCTTCTCACTCCCTCTTCATTGTTCTCACTCTGTCTCTCACTTTCCTCACCCCCCCCCCCCTTAGTCTCCCTCTTCCTCCCTCTATCTTTACTCATCCCTCTCTCTCTCTCTCCCTCTCTCCATCCCTCCTTCTCTTCGGCTCTGTCTCTCAGTGGGAGTGTGCAGTAATTATTCAGTCAGACTGTGTTTACAGATGCAAAAGCGCTTTAATTTATTCCAACGGTTAGCAGTAATTCCCCACTTTAATTTATAGCTCTCCCACCCCGTGGGGAGAGAGTGCGGAAGAGCGAGGAGGGAGGGATGAGGACGAGAGCATGCATTACCTTATCGACCTGCACCCAAAGCTTTACAATCTGCACTTGCACACCAAACACGTTCGCCAGACTCTCACCCGTCGCTCTGTCTAGTATGTAGGCCAAAGGGTTTTTTTTTTTTTGTCTACTGAGGAGATTTCTGCACGCTGGAAAATCCAAGGGCTGATGTGAGATTTTTTTTTTTTTCAATTAAAAGCTGGCAGTGTGGGAGCAGCAAGCGGGCTCTGTGATGAAGGAGTGTCTGGATTTGCTTTGACTAGAAAAAAAAAGCGCATTTGAGTGAGGGACTAAAATCATCGGCTTTGATGGTTAGATGGCACCGCCATTCCACAGGCTGTGATTCAGGTGCATTACCATTACTCAATTATCTACTTTGTTGTGGGGGGAAAAAGATAAGACCCTTCAGTCTTCCAAATGGGGGCATTTATGTCTTCCCCCAATCACACGGGCATGCGAGCTGGAGGCTGAAATTTGATGTGGCCTTTGTGGACCGTTGGGTCCCTTCATGATGTTATTTAGCGCCTGCTCAATTCAGAAGCTTTCGCTAATGGCCCATCAATAGAGGGCAGCATCACTGCCAGTACGACAGGCGACACAGAGGGCAGATGACATGCCAGGTGACATTATGAACCATATTTAGCAAAAATCAATCTATGCACGCTGTGAGAGATTTTGCACTGTGGGGTACAGGCAGGCAGGGGGTAGGAAGCCAGGCTACAATTAACTCTTAACGGTCGCTGAACGTATTTGGCATCGTCGTCCTCATGATCATCACGGACAAACATTTTTAGTGAAAACAGAATTTCGCTTCGGGCGGTGAGGGTGATGGTGTCAAAGCTGTATGTCCATAATGAAGACTTGCGATGGCATATTGACATGCTAAACCTGATCGATGTGACCTCCAGACAATCAATGCTTCTCTCGCCCTGGTGTGTCAGTCTGGTCTTGAGCCCCTCTAGCTGAAGTTTCGCCCGCCGTGTGCACTCACTCGGCCTCTCGCATGCTCAATATTTACGGCTGACGCACATGACCGTTCGGCGTGAGCGAGGCCCCAGACCAGGTCCCGTCTGGCCTCTAAGTGGACTGGCTCCCTATGAGGGCATCCTTTTAGCTGGCTGATGTAGACAGCAGAGAGAGAGTGGGGGGGAGAGAAATAGAGAGAGGAGTGAGAGAGAGAGACTGAGACACAGCGAGAGAGAGAGAGACAGAGGGGGCCCTGTGCATGTTATGAGTATGATGCATGTGTTCACTGGCTCCCTCTGTGAGTGGTTGTGTCCATTAAAGTTAGATCAAGTGTGTCCCCACCCCCCCCCCCCCTCCTCTCTGGTCCTTCCTTCACGTTTGTGTGGGTCTGTAGGCTTGCATGTATGGGTGCGGGATTTCTAAAGTGTGTGTGTGTGTGTGTGTGTGTGTGTGTGTTTGGTTCTGCGCACAGGCTCCTGTTGGGTTTGCTTTGCCTTGAAGACATTTTCTCCACTTCACACACATCACTTTACCCATAAAAATATTTGCCTTTCTCTCATGTCCTTGTGTGTGAGAGATCACGTGCTTTTGGAGTTGGCATGATGCTTTTGTGTGTTTTTCCTCGCTCTGTGGTGCTGTGGCGAGCTGCCGCCGTGAGCGCGGCGGTAGGCACCACACCGAGGAGGAAGAGGTGGGAGCAGGCGAGTGGAGAGAGGCCACGGGTGGTCTGGGAGTGGGGCCTGGAGTCTCTCTGTGTGCGGTGTCCCAGAATTGCTTGTAAACTGCAGGTGGTAGCGAGCTATGTGGGAAGTTGTGTTTGTATGTGTGTGTGTGTGTGTGTGTGTGTGTGTGTGTTTGTGTGTGTGTGTGTGAGAGAGAGAGATAAGTTATAAGTTATTAGTATCTTTCTCCCTCTCTCTCTCTGTATGTGTGTGAGTGAGAAATAGAGAGGTTTCATGTTTATTTTTGTATTTTTGTGACCAAAAAAAAAAGCGTTTTAAGACGGCATCTCTTCCTGTGTGTATGTCTGTGTATGTGTGTGTGTGTGTGTGAGATTGTATGTGTGTGCATGTTTGTTTATTTCTCTTTAACCAATAGATACCCACAGTCCCCATGTGTTGATGATAAAGGTTCTCTAAACAGTGCAAGGGGAGCAGCGAGCCTCTGATGCTTTATAGAGTGTATGTGTGTGTGTGTGGGTGTGGGTGGGGGGGGGGGGGGGGGGGTGTTTTTCACATGCACCAGGGCGTG
>JASCQY010000388.1:16563334-16574331 GCA_030264315.1 Sardinella tawilis
ATCGAGCCAAAGGGGAGGGTGAGGTTAATGGAATTGGAGAAGAGTGGGGGGTTAAAATGGCATGCGAACTGAAAATGGCCTTTCTAGTTGGCGAATCGATTCACCGTTTGTCTGTCTGAAAGCTTGCCACAGCAGTTTGAGGGTGGAGGGGTAGGGTGGGGAGGGGGTGGGAAGGGGGTGGGGGTGTGTTGTTTGAGCACTAGGGGTCTTTGGGGTAAGGGGGTGGGGGGCGTGTGCCAAAAAGTGGGCCAGATTCCTCGACATCCTCTTGTTTCATTTAACTTAGGATACATTTCATCATTACATGAAACTTCGCTGTCTCTGCCAGAGGTCTAAGCCACTTTAAACCCTGTGCTGTTTGCGTTCAATATTCAAGGGTATGGTTAGCATCGCGTGGCCTGGTTTGATTGTGCCATCCATTTATTTCTGATTCAGATGTGACATTCTCAGGGGTTAATGATCAGACATTTGCTTCCGGCTTCACTTTGACAGTCATTTGCTGATGGGGTTGACACTGAGTTTAATTTGGTTCACTAATCACAAATGCATTTTGTACTGTATGGCGGACCAAAGTTTAATTAGTTTCTAATGGCTTTTACCTTAATAAGGCAACTAATGGGTCTTTATGTGTGTCTGTGAAGAGTATTAAGAGAAAATAACATTCAGGACGTCTGCTTTTAAGCCAACACATTTAAGCCCCCAGAACAGGTAGACTTTGAAGTATTTGGATGCAATTATTATTATTGGCAGGTATAAACAAAACAAAAAAGCCCCTAACAAATCATAAAAAAGCAAACACTTTTAATCCACCACAAACTTGATTCTTTCTATTATGTTACTATTATGTACTTGAGTTAATTAATGTTAAAAACATTCATTGGAGCAGCAGACTGATTCATGGGGACCAGATGGAACAGACACACGCAGTGATCTATTGACACACAACGTTTGAACCTAGACCTAGGCTATTAAATATGCCAAATAAATACAAGTCCTCCATGGAACATTTCAAAGGGCACACGTGGCGGGTAATTGCTAATTTCCAAGAATCTGAACATTAATTAAAAAAGAGCACCAGGCTCACTGAAAAGTCTCCAGAGACAGATTTTGAGGCATCTAAAAAACACTAATATTTTAAAAAACATGCAGTCCTTCTGGGCGTAAGTAAGCTAAGAGTTATATCATTGGCATTTGGACAATTTAATTAGCAGATGATTGTCTGTGCCACATCACTAGGTGATCTAGAATAAAGTGTTTGAGTTTGCATGTATACACAGACCCAGTCAGATGTCTCAGATCTGGCCCCAGATGTTGACTGTTGCAATATTAAAATGTCTTGTGTAAATGTCACCAAGTGAGAGAGTGCACAGCAAGGGAGAGGGGACACTCCCCACCAATCATCCACAGTACTTTGCCTGGACTGAGTTTGTGCCTGGCATCTGGCTAATGCAGTATTCAGCATTGTCGCTCCCAAAGCATAAGGACACTGACACTGTCTGTCATTCTTAAAACACACACACACACACACACACACACACTATTCTGTGTATGTGCGTACACCGTCCTGTCATTCCAATCAAACAAACACACACACCTGCCACCGTCCTGTTATTTCAAACAAATACACACATACACACACACGCACACACACACACACACACACACTGTCCTGTCATTCAAAACAAATACACACATACACACACACACACACACACACACACATACTCTATTCTGTTGACATATTCACACACATGCAAAGTTGCACACTGTCCTGTCCAAATATACACACCCACTCAGAAAATAACACAAATAAAACATTTTGGTAGTAATTTTTCTGTCACATAACATACACTGTTGACACCGTTGAGATGTTGTCAAACAAAAGCACAAAGCAATAATATTATTAATTCATGTTAATTAAGTGAAAATATGAAGATTTGTTTTTATTAAGGAAACAAAATGACAAACAACCCAACTGTTAGCTAGTACTTGTATGCGTGTGGTGGAGTGGGCGTAATATTTGTATCTTCTCTTTATTTTCATGCTGATAGTATCTGCTGCACTTTAAAGGAGATATTTGGAGTGAATCAATCCATTTCCCTGTTGGTTGAAGTCAATGAACACTGTGGGAAAAAGAACCCGAATATTGATAAGACCAAATAGCAGACTGGTAGATAACATTAACTGAATGGGGCATAGGAAAATTAAACTGAAAGTAAGTTTCTCTGCCCCACTCAGTTAGTGTTAGCTGCTGTGGTATCAAATTTTCTTTTTCTTTTTCCATCAGACAGGACTTGGCGACCTTGGATAAAAGGGCTATTGATTGATTCACACTGGATTTCTCCTTCAGGGCAAGTAGTTGTAAAGTAGTAAAGATTTTGGTAGTAGTAAAGATTTTGGAGGACTGAAGATTTTACATCGATTTTCTAACATCCTTCCTATCGTAATGTTTTGACCTTCAAAAGTACTTATCCTTCAGAAATACATCAAATAATAAGTATTTCTAATGTTAATGTGACTATGTAAAGGTACCCAGCTGGTTGATAGCTACACAGTAAGCACATTAGTAACTCTTTCTTCTGGCACCTTCAAGGTGGGGTATGGAATTCTCAAAACACCCACCCACGGTCCTGCCCCTTTCCTCTAATGGTCGAGTACGACCATTTCATTTACACACAACTGTCCAATGGGGAATGGTGGTCTGTCAATTGATAGGTTCTAGTTTTTCAAGCTCTGTCCATTCCACAGATGATTGACATGTTTATATCAATGCTTCCACTGATATCAGTGCTTCCAACTCTAGGGCTAAAGTGGGTGATGAGGATTTCAAGTAATTTTGCTCACTCGCAAGTGCGGTTCGAGCCCAGGCATGTGCAGGGAAGAACCGGAAAGGACTGTACAGGTTACACTCTAATTCACCAAAAAAACATGGAGATGATTCCTAGAAGTTTAGAGGTTTAGAGTCAAGGGAGATTCTTTTTATTCTGCATTTGTTGCATGTCACAGTTGACATTTGAAGACAATCTTCCAAAGCAGCTCAGCTCTGTTCTACAGTCTGCCTCTGTTTTGGTGTGTTTAGCTTAACAACCATGGTCTCATGTCTGTGCTTTTAAAGCATGTCTTTCCCTTTCCGTCTTCAAAGATGAAATGCAGTCCAAGCAGCACAGGTCGACTAATATCCTTTCATGTAGCCTGCTCAAAACTTTTAGGTTGCCTGATCTAGGGGAAAGTACCGGAAAGCAAAGAAACGTCTTATCCATCCCTCTGGGCCTGAGGTTCAAATGGACAACTCTGCATGAAACCCCGCAAGTAGCCTGGACGCTTCGCATGGGATGGAGGCCTGTCATGTTTAGCTGCTTAATAATGAAGAGCGTTTTTGGAAAGCGCTGGATGAAAGTTTGATGAGAGGAGAAAGGAAAGTGGAGGATCTGCTATGAAATCAACCTTGACGCACTTACTGACACTGGTAGGGCTGCACTATCCCCGCACGAGTGAATTATTCAGCGGCCTTGTGGGGAAACACACTGTAAGACAAAGTCAGCATGTGTGACAGGTTAGCAGGCTCTCTCCCGTGGCCTAGTGTACCACGCAGCTGTGAGAGAGCTTACCAGTAGGAGCCAGCCAAGGTCGCGGTCTGGCTCTCCACCAAGGTGTAAGCCCAAAAAGCTAAAAGAGATGGTAGGCCACCACTGTCCGACCGTGGTCCTTGGCTATTTAGGGATTATCTTCCCGAAAGTACATTTCCAACATATTACACAATGATTGTGTGTACAGCGAGCATATATGAAGACAAACCTTGGGTCACGTCCAAGAGTGGGGATTGTAATTGATGGAATCGTTTTGATTTAGCTTTCGATCCATATCCATCTGTGTCATGCTCAATATATCACAATTTCCTATGCAAATGATTCCACTCAGAGCTCATTTTGATTAATGACATGATGGCAGTCACATCATGGCCAAGTAATCCAATGGCTTCCTTCCTGCCTCACTGTGCCAGGCAAATCAGAGCAGCTAGCGCCACACTGACCCCTGGTGCCAATCGACCTGAACTGCAAGCCTGTCAATATTTTGGCGGAACCGAGCCAAGGCCTTTAAACAAGTCAGGCTACAGCGATGATTCAACTGGCTGTGCTGTAGTAAAACGTTGAAGGCTAAAATACTGCAAGACAAGTTAATCATGCATTCATGATATACCTAAATTTCTCACAGTGAGGAAATAAATTAGATTGTACATCACCATATAATATATGAAGCTTTCTAACTCTTTCTCCCATTGAAAGGAAAAATAGGTAAAAAAAAAAAAAGTACAACATGACTTTTCAGAAAGTGCATTGTTAATGGACACCAGCTCTCAACAGTGTCCTTCATACAACATAAAGCACCTGTCATTATTTGGATACAGAGCACTTTAGAAATTGTGATTTTCTCTTTAATTTTTTTTGTTTTGTTTTTTTACAAAATGCATTTTTTTTTTGGCAAAATGAGAGGACAGAATAACTTATTAAAGAAGTTATTTTGAATGAAAAAAAGTACATGCAAGTCAAACCAATAACATAAAACACTAATAATAGTAATAATAAAAATAGTAGCGTTCTCATATGTAGACATGAAATCATTGACATAATTGTAAGGGTGAAAAATGATCTAAAATCAGAAATGTACAGTTTCATAATTTCACAAAAGACGTCTATTTCTTTTCAGATGCAGCACAAGGCAGCAAGACGTATCACAGAATATTACAGAATTACTCAACATGTAGGCGCACGTGAGGCCAGACAGAGAACCATTACCTTTACAAAAGAGCACAGAGGTTGAACAGAAGCAATAAATACTGAAGGTTACACAAGTTAAAGCTGGTAATAAACGGGGAAAAAAAAAATTCAAAGATTAAAATTGTGCGACTTGAAATTGGTACAATAAAAAGCGTAACAAATTACTTTATTTTAAATGACCAGTGCCATTAAACCATCTTTCTCAAAAAAAAAACTTAATTCTGATAATACTTAGAACAGTTCATTTGGTGTCTGATATCAATGGTGAGGTCAGTCAAGAGAGAGCATGACTTTAAACATGTGTGAAGGCCAGACAGCAGGCTAAAACCACACTATGACCCAACACTGACCTGACAGTGTGGCACTCTCTGATAAGGTTGTCCCTCTCAAGCTCTCGTGAGCTCACATGACATGATGCCTCATGATTTTTTTTTTGTCAATATATATTTACATACAGGCTTCCCGGCCGCAGAATCAACATCAACCCGTGCCGAGGCTTTGAAACACACACACACACACACACACGGTACCCTTGCAAATGTCATTAACACTCTATAAATATGCATGCAATCATCTCATAGACTGAGTCGACATTACAATTTCCAAAGACACATTAAAGAAAATGTTGATCACACACAACAATGTCCTTGTCCTTGGCAAAAGTGTTCCTTTGTAAAGAGTAAAACTACAGTAAGAATCCTCTCAGTGTATGGAGAAAGGTGACATCCATATGAAGGCTCCTCTGTATCTGTTCAGACACATTCAGTGTAAATGTTTTTTTGTTTTTTTTTGATGCAAGTATTTAATTAGAGGAGGATGAGGACAGTGAGACATTCAGCACAGTGGGCTGGTGGCCGGTGCCCCACAGTCACCTGCAGGCAAACGAGTGGAATCTCTCGCCTTCTCCCCTTCTCTCCCTCTGTCTGACTCTCTCTCTCTCTCTCACCCCCTCTTTTTCTCTCCCTCTCTCTTTCCATGGTCTCTCCAGCTGGAGGTCATAGAGGACTGGCAGTATGTGTGCATGTGTGTGTGTATTTGTGTGTATGTGTGTATATAGCCACTGCTTGCACCCGGCCTGGGTTGTACGATGGAGCCCTTTTTGTGTTGTGTTTTTTTTTTTCTCAGCACGTGCAGCGCTCTTCTCCGCAGACTCGTGGCCTAGACTCTGGTGCACAGTGCTGCATCACCCTGCCTGCAGCGGTAGGAGTCCGGACCGGCACTGCTGCCTCACACACAATCCCATGGCGAGGCCAGTGAGGGAGCGACCGAGTGGAGAGGAGTGAAGTGGAGGGGTGGGGTGGGTGGTGTGGTGTGGTGGCAGGCCGCCTATAAAGGGGTGTGCATAAGCGCACGTGCATATTCATTCTCTCTCTCTCTCTCTCTCACACACACACACGCATTCCTCAAAAAACTCTGGGGGACAAAGAGGCAGGCTCGTGGTATCACAGACTGATCCGATAGCACCATGTAAGCACAGCAGGGAGTTCTTAGCGAAGGGTTCAGTCATAGGAACACTGGATATCAACGACTGCTGTTTATAGAGTATTCTTCACGTTACACTGAGAGGCATGCACAGTAAGCTCACGACAGCACACAGAGAAAGATTTCACGTCAGACCAAAGTCCATTATTTGCTGCACAATGGTAAAAGTATTAAAAAAAAAAAAAAAACAATCGGTCATCCAGCCAGTGAAACTATCTGAAAGCCACCCTTGGTGTTAAGTGTTAAATATGTTCTATAGTCACGTACCCCTGTCCAGTCACGTGTTATCCACAAAAAGGTCCCTTCCTCTCAGAACCTATGGCTATAACTCTTCCATGGCTTCTTCTCCTAAACTACCTTTCTTAAAAGTTTCCCTTTTTAAAATAACTCTGATGTTGGCATCTTTATAATATTTTTAAAAAGCCATAGAAAATGTTGATTTTAAATGTACATTCAATCATAAGAGCGATTAAGAATTAAAAAAAAAAAAAAAAAGAAAAAAAAAGAGTAAAGGGTTTGACAGTTCACTGGTACACATGCAGACAAAACAGTGTGGGGACAATTTTTCAACCAGTGGCTTTGAAAAGCGCCAACATCGACGACGGCTAATAACAATTCAAGATCAACTTTTGGGCAATTCATTTTTTTAGTTTGTTTTTTTGCTTAAAATATAAAACCGTACTCTCCATCCGTCTTGCTAACCCTAAGGTTGGCTAAAAAGAAACATTTCTATTCAGGATATGTGCACACTGTGAGCCCTTTGCAGTTAGACCACGCAACTGCCAAAACGGCACAGTTACATGATCTGTCATTTTGGATGGGGGTGTCATTTTTGTCGTCTTTTTTTTTTTTTTTTTGCTTGCTTGCCTCCTTCAGTGATTCAGCCGCATTGGAGCCCTGTGCTGTAGGTTTCCGCAGCTGGGGTGGGGGTTGGTGGGAGAGTTTGACATGGTCCCGCTCCGAGACCTCCGGCTGCACGCCAGCTCAGGGGTCAGAGTTTGGGGGCACAGTCTGCCGCAGCGTGGCTGCTGCCGCCACCGCCGCCGCCGTCGTCGTAGCGGAGGATGAGGAAGAGGAGGAAGAGGAGGAGGAAGAACTGCGCCGGGTCTCCACCCCGGTGCTGGTCATCTTCAGCTTGCGGCGCTTGGCCAGGGGGGCGTTGTCCACGCTCTTCAGGAAGAAGCCCTCTCGCTTCCCCCGGTTGAACGCCTGAGGGAGAATGGAAGATAGAAAGATGCAGAGTGAAAAAACATTTCGCTTTCACAAGGAGGAGTGAAAGAACACCGAAACCTCCATGCGAGTGGCAACCTCTTATTCTTGTAACAAAGTGTGTTTGTGTCCAATCGGGGGCACAATGGCCATTAAGCGTTTTTCAAACTACGGCAGGGCCGTATCATATTGTCTTATCAGAATTATCTTATTCCGATCATTCCTATTCTTTATTATATACATTATATTCATTATATACATTTTGGCTATAATGGCAAGTCATGTTTTAGATTGAATACAAATATTTTTGCATACCTACAGGGATCGAAAACAATCCTGCAATGAAGTTATGTTCCTTCTACCTCAACCTCTGAAACAATGCCCAGCCTACACCATCATCCAGTCTTGGATGCAAACTTGGAAAAGAGTGAACTTTGCCGAGTTCACACAGTGTAAAGCAACGGAGTGACCAGTACCTTGTAGGTAGCGTTGACGTAAGTGCGCACAGTGGGGCCGCTGGACTCCAGCACGTCGGGAGTGCACAGTGGGGTGGCCAACATGTTGGCGCCGCCCTGGAGCCAGCCGTTCTCCTTCAGATCGCTCAGCTTCAGACGCCGCTCAGGATCCACCGTCAACAGGCCTACAGCGCCAATGGGCAAGACGGGCGAAAGGCATCAGAGGAGAAGGAGGATGGGCAGAATAGGAGAAATAAAAGAGACAGAGAGAGAGATGGATAGAAAGATAGAAAGAAAGAAAGAGAGACAAGGGTGTTTGGGAGGAATGTCATGGGAAAAAAAGGGCTTTTTGCTGTTCAGCAGAACAATGACAGTTCTAACCTGAAGTAATGTTAGGACAAGAGCAATGACATCTCTCCACCTCCCAACTCTCAGACAATTTTCTAAGTGAAGACCTGTGTAGCGTGATCAGTTTTGCCCCGATGCCGGCAGTGAAAGACTGTCAGCCGCACTAACTTCAAGACACAAGTGAGCGCAACTCCCAACGAGTTTGTACACAAAGTAGTGCAGGGAGCTGACAAGAGCATCTGAGGAAGTGTATGATTTGAGGAAATGAGAGCTACAAAGTGTCTGGAAGACAGTGCACAACTTACTAGTGTGTGTGTGTGTGTGTGTGTGTGTGTGTGTGTGTGTGTGTGTGCGTGTGTGTACGCGCCAGTAACTCCAAGCCAGTTCCGCATTCATTTATCAGGAGGCAATGCCAAACTGGGTCAAACACAGGCCTAAAAATCGAGCGAATGAGGCGGTGGACTCCTCAGTGGTCTCCATGGCACGAGCCCAGAGCCTTGCCAGCAGGGAGTCTGGGACAAGCTGGAGGCCTTCCAGTCATTTACTATGAGATCAACCACAGACAGAAGAGCAGTCCAGCACACTGCACAGGTCATGGGCAAGTTACGCCTTTCTCTTTCATAGATAGCTGGGCTCGGGCAATGTGCTTATTTGTCAGTGTCTTGTTAGGTGGACTTGAATCACAAAATGGAGGGGAGCCTGGTCTGACAGGATTAGTCGCTAGAAACACGATGATGACCTAGAGGTGCACTTCTGCATGTGGCACTGGCAGATGAAGAACAATCTTTGCCCTTCTCTCTCTCTCTCTCCCTCACTCTCTCACTCCCTCACTCTCTCACTCTCTCACTCTCGCTCTCTATGTCTCTCACTGTCCCTCTCAAAAAAAGTTCAAATAATGGAGTGAGACTATCAGGATGTTTTTTGTAAGTACAGGTTTCCCTGGTGGGTTGCATGATGATCTTAAGGGTCTTGCTGGGTTCCTCTGTGACGGGGGTCCTTAAAATGCGGTGCTTTGATATTGGCGCTCACCTCTCACGAGCACTTTGGCCTCTTCAGACACGCCTCGCCAGGCCTCTCCGTCCAGGGAGAAGTCCCCCTCTTTGATCTTCTGCATGATGTCGGCGGCGTGTGACGAGGTCATGCCCTTCTTTTCGGTCTGGAAGGGAACCTGTCCTGACAGCATGGTGTACTGAAACAGACACACAGACACACACACACACACACACACACACAAACACAGCTTCTTTTAGTCCTCAGTACGGCCAGCTTGCCGTCAGCCATGGTAGATGAGCATGATAATGGTTTTGAGCTTAATAAAGGTTTCATTTATTTCAATGGCTTAAGCCAAATAACACGGAAACTTATCACAATTGAATCCAGCAATTATTGACTATCTTATAATTAGAGAGTAATGACTCTCTCTATGCCACCCCCCCCCCCCCTCCCTCCCCTCCCTTCTCCTCTTCCTCCTACTCGTCAGCTGAAGTGAAGGGAGAGCGAAAATGAATTTAGTGTTTAGAGCTGGTCTCGGATGAGTTGAGATCTGTAAACTAAAGCCGAGCGGAGGAGAATTTATTCTTAGCGTTGCATGCAGAGGCCTGTGGACTTGGGATGCAGGAAGGATGTTATCGCCACAGCATCAGCATCAGCAGATACTGGCTTATTATGACGTGCACTGGCCGCATCAACAGATAAGAACCTTTTCACAGATATTCCTTGCGGATACATCAGTGTGGCTAAAACCGGCAAAACTAGTGGTGTTGAAGAGGAAGCATCACAGAAATATGTTAAAATGTGATGAGATTTGCATTTTTTTTTACCCCACTGTTTCCTTGTGTTCCATGAGCGAATGGCTACATTTATTTAAGTGTGCAGATTAGAATGCATGAGGAATAAAGTTTTATCGTTTTCTAAAATATTATGTTTCAATTCAAATATGTGTTTGTTTTTTTGGGTTTTATAGCATTTACAAACAATACCAATATCATACATTCATGTTGCAAACTAAAGTGAAAAAGAAGAGAGTTTCTTCTCAGCAGACTGGTGTGTCTGTCTGTCTGTGTGTGTGTGTGTGTGTGTGTGTGCGTGCGTACCAGGATGACGCCGAGGCTCCAGAGGTCGCAGGCCTGGTCGTAGCCGCTGGAGTGGAAGAGCTCCGGGGCGGCGTACTGCAGGGTGAAACAGGGTGTCTGCAGGGGCGCGCTGCCCGCAGGGAACAGACGGGCGAAGCCAAAGTCGATCACCTTCAGCACCGCGTCCTCGCCCTCGTCCGCAAACAGAACGTTCTGCGCACAGGGGGGCGACAGTGAGAAAAAGAAAGAGAGGGTGTTCAAAGTCTGCTTTCATTTTCACCCTGAGTGGAAAGATGGTAGATCGCACTCGTAGACCGCACTCATGAATAATGCATTTGAAATTTGCTGTACTGTATGTTAGCTGAATGTAAAAATACGTATGTGGCTTCAGTAAAGGGTTAACGCAAATAATAAAGCACCTACTGGCTCTGCACTGAGTCAGCCTTCATACATTCAAAACCTGACACTTTTTTCTCCTTCCTACACTCACTGGTTCACCAGGCTTCACCAGCACACAGCAGTCATCCAGAGATGCCATCCTGCTTGTCTTGTCTCATCTCCGGTTCTGTGTGTGCGCATGTCTCACACACACACACACACACACACACACGCACACACACACACACACACACACACACACACACACACACACACAC
>JASCQY010000388.1:16577740-16586676 GCA_030264315.1 Sardinella tawilis
ACAGAGGCAGTGTTTGGAGCGTGTGCGAGTGAGTATGTGTGTGTGTGTGTGTGTGTGTGTATGGGTGGTAGTTCATCTTACCTGCGGCTGATGATTTTGACAGCGTACTCCTGGCCGCTCTGCTTGTGTCGGCACTTCCGGCACACCGAGAAGCTGCCTTCCCCCAGTGGAGGGCCCTGCAGGCACAGCTCATACTGCTGGAAGAACTGAGACTCCTACAGGCACAGAGACACAGGTGTGTGTGAGTGTGTGTGTGTGTGTGTGTGTGTGTGTGTGTGAGTGAAGGAGGGGGGGTACAGAACATATTAAAAAATATCAGCAGAGAACATATTTACTAGATTCACTAATGAACTTGAAGACTGTGTGTGTGTGTGCTTGTGTGTGTAGATATGCACACATATAAACTTAGTTGTGCAAACGTGAACTTGAGTGTTTCAAAATATGGTTTTATGATTACCACACAAAAGAGCTACACAAACTGCCAACAACTTGAGAAGCAGGCTGTTTCATGTACTGTATCTCATGCCACTGCTTACTCTCGAATTCAGATGAGTTTGAAAGCAGGGCAAGCATACCAGCAAAATGATGACTTCCCATATAGTTGCTAACTATATAGAGGCTATATAGACTATATAGACTATATATTGACACAAATCAATGGTATTATACTAATGGAATGAGAAGTTTCTGCAGTGCACATTTGTTCAGTGTGCTGCGTACCTTCAGCATTGCGCTGCGCTTCACTGTGGCTGACCCTGGTTTGTCCACCTTCACTTGGTTCTCCAGAAAGTCCCCCATGACCACGTTTTTGTTGAACAGAATGGACGGCGCGATGAAGGAGTAACCCTGAGGGAAGGAACAAGTAAAAGATGGTAATTGAGTATGTGTGTGTCTGTGTGTGTGTGCATGCGTGTGTGAGATAGTGTGTGTGTGTGTTTGTGTGTGTGTGCGTGGTGATTCCTCAAAGCCAGCTCTACATTAATCGAGCAGCACGGTTTTAAACTTTTTTAGTTAGGGGGAACAAAAAGGCCCCATGAATCATAGATTTTGTAGAGAGAACTTTAAGCTAAATCTTTAGGGCCTTAATAACAACCCCTGACAGATAAGACAAAATAACTCCATACACAGCATATTTAAGTTTTTTTTTTTTTTTTTTTAAGGTAATGGAGTGCCTTGTGAGTTTGCGACCCAGTTTTATTTCCTGCAGTTTTTGCAGGTGTCTCAGTTCACTGCAAAAGAACGCTGGGGAGTTGGGAGAGGGAGAACGGCACGCACAGTACCTGGAAAAGACGGTCCGTGCTGGGAGGGGTGCTGGCCGGAGAGTAGACGGGTTCCATCCCCGTGAATTCCTCGGCAAAGTTCCCCACGTCAAGTTCATTCCGCAGCTCGGGACGGAAGGGGCTGGCCACCTTTTTGGCAGCCAGATCGGCCCAGTTGAGCCCCTGCATGGGAAAAGTGAATATTTTGTTTGTGACGTGTGCAGTATGATGTGACAGTGTCTCTTTCTCTCTCTCTCTCTCTGTATGTGACTTGGATTGAAAATAAAAAGTAAATGAGTGAAAATACTGAGTACTTGAGAGATAGAAAGAGAAAAAGAAAGAGAATGAGCACAAAAAAGGAGAAAAGAAGAGAGAAAACTAAAATGCCTAGCAGAGCTTCGCCTCATTCCAGATGCCTGACTGTACATTTCATTTTATGTTCCCTCCTCAGTAAGGCCTAAGCATTACCTCTGAGAGCCTAATGCAGGGCTGCACCAAACTCTCTTCCCCCCCCAACCCGCCTCCCCCCCCCCCTCCCTGCGCGTCTCGTCTCCCGAGGGAGACTTTGGTCTGAGCTCACTAGTATGCTGGCTACAGCAGCCCACTCAAGAGATGGGCAGACAGCAGCCTCCTGTCTCTTCCTTTCTTTCCCTCTTTTGAGAGCAGAACACTCCAATTCAGCCAAGACGGATCTAGCCAAGACAAATTCCCGCAAAGGGGTGTCAAATAAAAGAAATGTGCTTCTCTTAAGATAAGATGGATTATCATTATATACTTAAAAGGAGGCAACAATTCTGAGCATCTATCTACTATGAAATGGTGTGGGTGGAAAAACTTTGCATTCCCCAGAACATAAATAATCACGTCTGTTCAGTAGCTCTAATGTTCTATGAGTTAAAGAGAAAAAGAGACGTGGTGTGAGGACCTTAAAGAACGGATGAGACTTGATTTCGTCAGCACCCTTGGGCCCCGAGCCGAGCCGTTTGTGAGGGTCCTTGACCAGCAGCTTCCTCAGAAGGTCCTGCGCCAGGGGGGCGATTATGGATGGGAACGGGGGCTCACAACGCAGGATCCGCCTGAGAGAGAGAGAGAGAGAGAGAGAGAGAGAGAGAGTCAAGACAGGCAGAGGCCAGGATGAGTGGTCAGATGATAGCGGCAAGGCTGTCACCAAATTTTCATTATGCTTCAAAAGTCATCCATGACTCTTCAAAGACCTTAAAGACAATATCCAAAAATGGATAAAATACTCATGACCTGAAAACAACCTAGTAGAAAACACATTTTCCCTTTCTTTTCAACATTTTTCTTATACATAAATTCATGTACAATCAAAACATTATTTATAATGAAATTGAGTATGAGTAAAAAAAATTAAATAGTCTTCAGCAACTTTCCAGACTGCAGCCAAAAAAGCCAGAGCAAAACACCTCGCTGACCTAATCAGTAAACACTCTGACAGGCCAAAGATTTTGTACAGTACAATAAAATCAGTTGTCAAGCCCCCAGTTTCCCCAGATATTGAAGCCTCCACTGATATCTGTGAAACATTCTTGAATTTTTTCATTAGAAATATTGACATCATCAGAAAACAGTTCCCTCGCTCTCCACCTGAAACCTACTTCATCCTCTCTGGAGTCTGTCCCCTCCATTATGATCAAGATACAGTATTTGAAGATATTTGATACAATTGGCATCAGCATTCAAGTAATCATTAATTCTTGCCTAGCATACAGCACTGTCTCTGCATATTTTAAATATGCGGTTGTCCAACCCCTGCTTTAAAAAAAGCACAATCTTGAAGTTCAATGCCAACAACTAGCGCCCCATCTCTAAGCTTCCTTTTATCTTTAAGGTGCTTTAAAAAGCTGTTCTACAGCTGTTCTGTAGAGCTCTTCATAATACAGGAACAGATTTACTCAAGTGACTAATGATCCGTTGCTCACTTTAGATTCAGGGGATAATGCAGTTCTGACTTTACTGGACCTCAGTGCTGCCTTCGAAATTGTGGATCACAACATTCTTCCTGCCCGCCTAGATCAGTGGGTGGGCATTAAGGGGACATTAAGGGCATTAAGAAACACAGGACTTTTTCTGTGTCCATTGATACGTTTTCCTCATCCACTGCTCCTGTCTCTTATGGAGTCCCTCAGGGGTCAATCTTGGGCCCAATGCTTTTCTGCCTTTACATGCTCCCCTTTGGTGACATCATTAGAACACATAACATCTCTTTTCATTTTTATGCAATGATTCTCAATTGTAACTCCCACTTAAATCCGCTGACTCTGTACAGTCTCTCCTGTACCGTCTTGAGGATACTAAAATTTGGATGTCAAACAACTATCCCCAATTAAACAGTGATAAAACAGAAGTCATAATTTTTGCCCCCCCCCCTAAATCCATTAGAACTGTTGCTGATAAATTAGCACACCTCAACCCTTACGTTAGATTCCATGCCAGAAATCTGGGGGTCATTCTGGACTCAGGGCTCTGTCTTGACAGGCAGATTAGCTATGTTGTTAAGACCAGCTTTTATCAGCTAAGAATCATCTCCCACCTCAAATCATTTCTATCCCGCAATGATCTGGAAAAAGCAATCCATGCTTTCATAACATCCCGGCTGGTCTACCGTAACTATTCTACCTTGGCCTCCTCCTGTCCTCCCCAACGCGTCTGCAGCTGTGCTTAAAATGTGTTTTAGAGATAAATTTTACTTTACTTACTTACTACAAGACTGTGATCATTCATCGTACATAATGGATCAGACAAAATCAAATTCCATTGTATTTCTCAAAGTGAAAGGTGTACAAACAGAATTTCATGACTTCAGGCATGGATATGGGATTTGAAACTCCCCAATTCCAAAACAACAAAGTACTCCCGTGGCCATGGGAAGGCTGCGGATGTGGGTTTTGTACGGCTGGCTCAAAGGGACAGCGACTCACTTGGACACCTCGCTCTGTGTGTTTCTCTCGCCCTCCAAGGTGAACGGCGAGGCTCCAGTCAGCAGTTCAAACATGAGGATCCCCAAACTCCACCAGTCGACCGACTGCACAGCGGCGGCGGTGGCGGTGCCAGTGGGAAGGAGAAGACAGGAATAAAACAGGCTTGATTTGGTGAGCATGAATAAAAACAACAGAGAAGGGAGAGGATGAAAAGAAAAGAAGAAAGGAAAAGAAAAACAGCATTGACTGAACCCAGGACGACAAAGCAGACAGAAGGAGGGGAAGCAGGTTTAGGCAATACTTGATCAATAGTGCCCTTGATTAGTTGCACAGAGCTGTTCTGTCGATTTTACTCGCTTATACAGCCTTTGTCTAGGTTTTGAGGTCAATTGTCTGACATGCTTTAGCATGGATGAAGAGTCAGGCACTCTGGAGAACACAGACAGCAATAATTGCCAACGAATGCTTCATTTCCCGTGATGCAGCTCAGAACGACACTCTGGCTAATAGCATTACAATTACAAAGCTAACTAAATGTCACAAGTACAATAAGAGAACTGAACTGGCAGCCATTCTTATGCATTTGTGCGTTTTGTTCTGGGGTGCATAATAGGAAGCATTCACCAAAGACAACTCAATGAGATGTCAAAATTAATGGCTGTGCCACAGTACACCCCATCAATGCAGCATTTTCAAAACACCAGAACAGTCCTTCGGGGCATATAGCAGTGAGGATACAGTGTCTAAAAGGCATCGGGTCGGGCTGGTATAAGTTTAGAGTATCTTTGCATTCAGGGTGTGTGAGGGCTGGAAGATTTGGTGTGACAGCAGCACCGCGGTTCTTACCTTGCCATGCCCTGACTTCCCACGGATAATCTCAGGCGCCATGTACTCAATAGTGCCACAGAACGAATAGGTCCTCTCTTTCTGTTGACACAGATGGTTCAATTATATGACATTGGTCAGAACAGATGACCAATATGAGTTAAGGTGTAAAAGGGGCAAACATCATATGTCCTGGAAGGTTTTTTTTAGACCATTTCTGATTTAAAGTTGAGCTTTTTTTCTGCTTTAAAATGGTAGGCACTAACACTCGTTTTTGATCCTACTTTGGTCACAGCTGCTTTAATTGCAACAAATGTCTTGTGAAGTGTTAAAAGTCAAACAATGTTCTTTTTACCCGCATTTTCCTTCTACATGACAAAAATACTAATTATCTTGTCACAGAATGACTTTCTCTTTCTTCTGTCTTCAAAGAAAGGTCAGAGTTTTCCATTTTTTATAACATTTGTTTCAAAAGGGGACATTGTTCTTCTGCATCCTTATCATTAAATTTGAATGAATCTACAGGGTCTCATTAATATTTGTCTGCTAAAGCCAATCTGGACCATGCTTCTTGTGAGTTACAGTGGCCAATGTTTCTGATATGCAGTATACTGATCAAGTATAAGGGCAAGATTTTGCCACAAACTTCATTGATTCCTTATTTCAGGGTCTGTGCAGAGGCTGGAGAAGGAACAGTTTTTCTAACTAATGGAGATAAATGGTTGAAGATATTTGTGATTTTTTAATGCCAATTAAGGATAACAGCATCACCGGAGACATCTGTATTAATGATCTGAATAAACCACTTTTCTGTGTCTATTACTGAGTGTGGTGCTATTATTGTGTGTATGTACATTTATTCCCTTTACAAAACATTAAATACACAGTATTGCCTCCAGTAATTTATGCCTTGATTGTTTTGGTTTAGTTGTAGTCAATTACAGAATCTCCCTCCACAGACAACAGTACTCTACCTCTTCATCCAGGAACTCCTTGCTCAACCCAAAGTCAGTGAGCACCACATGGCCTTCGTTGTCCAATAGGATGTTCTCCAGTTTGATGTCCCGGTAGACAATGCCAAGCTGAAAAGATTGTGCCAGACAGAATAAAAATAAAAAACGGCGCAGTACAAGCCAATGAACAAGTACACAGAGCTGTAATAAAAGTGTTTTCACTGGGGAGCCATGACAGAACGGTGGTGAGGCCATTCCACTTAAACGGTGGCTAATTTCTGTTCCTTAATTCCTTTAAAGCGGAGCCATTTACGACTTGACAACCTTACAGCTTTTCTCAATCATTCAGACACATTTTCCCTGAAGCTCTATACATGCACATATTCTGGAGCAGTCATTCAGAATCACACCAAAGCACCACACTTGGCCAAAGCACCATGTCATTTTTTTCAATGTTCTTGTAAGAAACAGACAAGCTACAGCATATATGGCTTCATATATTTAAAACAGCTATGACAAGTGGGAGACTTGCTTCCTGACAAGCTGGTCAGAAAACATACATTTCTGTCAATCAGTTTGTACATAGTTTTCCAAGGGGGGTTGCATGAATGGCTAATGAGGAGTCTTCTTACTCAATGTTTTTCACAGTTTCGGACTATAGTGATTTAATATGATCAAGAGACAATATATCTGGCCTGCACCTGTTTCAGTTGATCAGATAGACTGTGTTTTCCAATACTTGTTTTCTGTATTCTGTCATCAACATGGAGTTCTCCATGTGGACACAGCATTGTTGGACTGTGTGTGTATGTGTGTGCGTCTGTGTGTGTACATCCTGTTACTAAAACTGGAACACTATGACATGCCTGGAAGCATTTCTTCTTTGAATAGTCAACAAGCAAGGCTAGTACAAAAAACACAGCACAAGATACACATATATGTTTTTATACAATCGCTTCCACCAGCGGCAACAACTGCTGACTTTAAATGATGTCCATTTTCTTCATTTTTTTAAAACTCATTTAGGCGACGAGTCCACAGTACCAATAATCAATGCTTTCTGGTTATAACTTGGCTCATTTGCTCAACACATTCCATTTATGCTTCCAGTAATTTTCAGCTCCAAGTAAAAATCCCCTCCAAGTGCAAACCAATGTAATTACTACAGCATCTGAAAAACAACCTAAGCCCCATTGTGCAAAGAATGTAACCTGGTGATGCATATAACAAAACACTTACAGCCTATAACTAGCATGTCAATACATTCAATTCATGCAGCATTTCAAAACTCTTAGACATAATGCCATGTTTACATCATTCCAGCACAATAGAAGACACACAGTCGCTTGCAAACATGTTGACACATAGCACATAACAAGAAAACAAACCTGCATATTCAAACACCACTGGTGAAAATATGTGGAGTATATTATAAGTGCTGAATGAAGCGGAATATTCTTAACAAGCCAGAGGACTACAGGGTCTCTGAGGACCTACAGCAAAGATTATGGAATATTGACCAAGATAGAGCAACATCATACGTTACAACGGGAGCAAACTGAATAGTTCCGGTCTGCATAAATCGGCACGTCACAGTATAAACTTTTACCCGATTTTTGTATTAGCGTATCAGAACTCAACTTTGGTCTGCCCCCCTCCCCCTTGCAAAAATAGAACACGGAATTTGACGGACGTTGGTTCCTCTCGCTCCGCTTTTACCCTCTCTGCCTACAGGGCCTTAAGCTGCTCTGACAGAACTAAATATGATGCTAATGCCAATGCATGCTACTGACAAGGTGTAGAGAATTCTATTCGAATTCTTGCCAGCCAGCCACACATAACTTCAGCTTTCTCAGTCAGGGTCCACTTTCAAACGGTTGCGACTGACTACTTGGTGCATGCCCTACACTGTGCATGCACCTTCTGCAGGATCCTCTGGGTCCATGAGCACGCTGTACTGCCCAGAAACAATGCCTTTTTTTTCTCCCAGCAACACTAAAGTACTTACACCCTAAACTAGGGAAGAAACGATTATAAATTTCGATGGTAAGATTATTGTCTGAGAATGAATCATACAATTATTATAATTATTATAACAAATGTAGGGTAATAAGAAAAGAAATAAGGGCTGCCCAAACAATTATTTTTTTTCAATTTCGTCAGCTAATATAACAAATACTTTTTTAACCATACAACAATTAATTTGTCAGTCCCATCGCAGATCCCATTACTAATAGAATTGTACCAAAACTAAATATTGAAAAGTTTGTCTAACTGAAATTTCATCTTAACAGAGGGTTCATAAAGCAGCCTAATTACCTAACAGAAAAAAATCTGACAACTGAGAGCAATCTCTCTTTAATTCTGTTTGAGTAAGAAAAGAGATGGTGGCTTTGTGCAAAGTTATCATGGCACTGTTTGTTTCTGAAATTCTATTTGAATTATGTCATACTTGGCAAGACAATACATGCATACCTGAATGCTAGGCTGGGAATCATAAACCTGCAAATGTATTACTGTCCGACTGATTTTCTTTGTCCCACAACAGAATTTGCACTGTTTCCATGGCAGAGAAATAAATAAAGTTTATAGCTTTGCATTAAATTGAGTTTGAAGTTGTCTGAGAAAGGATTTTCCCATCCCGCATGCCTAAAAAAACACTGGCTTAGGCCCCTACCTTGTGCAGATGCTCCAAGGCAAGAATGATCTCTCCAATATAGATCCGAACTTCATCCTCAGAAAAGTGGTCTCGCTGGTAAAGATGGGTAAACATCTCCCCTCCACTAACATAGTCTAGGAGAGAGCAAAGTGTAGGTTAACATCCCCACATAAAATCACCACAGTTCTACAGAGTAGATCTGGTCCCTTAAAAGGTACATGTATATCAAGTCAAGTCAAGTCAGTTTTATTTGTCAATTTCTTTACATGTACTACACATACAAAGGAATCGAAATTGC
>JASCQY010000388.1:16586776-16622302 GCA_030264315.1 Sardinella tawilis
TTACTGGTACTAAAAACTAACTAATTACTAAAATAGTGTACTGTGAGGTAGATGTTTGTAGTGCAAGAGTCAGTAATTTAGTAGCAAAAATATTAATAAATATGTGTGCAATTTGCATAGGGCAATGTAATTTCTGTGGGTCAGGGTCTATAGAGTCCAGAGTGATTCCAGATCTAGATCTGCAGATAGATATCTAGATGCATACAGTTTTCAAAACAAAGAAAATTCAAAAAGAAAATGTCAAATGTGTCAGGTTTTCATGTCTGATCAAGTACCTACCAAGTATGAGGTGCAATTTGGTCTGCGTTTGGAAGGCATAGTGCAGTGTGACTAAAAAGGGAGACTGCCGTATGTGCTCCAACACTTGTCTCTCAGTCCTTGTGTGCTCGGCTGTCTTGGCCTTTTGAACAATGGCCGCTTTCTTCAACACCTTCAACAAACGGAAGACGCGGTTATTAATGAAGACAGAGTGACAAAAGAGATCCACCTAGACTGACCCCCCCCCCCTCCCTCCCTCCCTCCCTCATTATTACACATCACACCTTTTTTTACACATGGGTGTGTCCACTTATGGCAGGGAGCAGAGAGGGAGAGCACATCTGGACCTTAGCCAAAAAAAAAAGCTGAGCAATACACTTCCCAACAATCAGGTTTGAATCATATTAGGTAGGAGCAGCACCTTTTGTGACCATTAGTTCTATAAAAATAGCAGGTGTGTGTCTTAACCAAAGAGGGATCGGTGTGTGTACAACACTGTGCGGAGTACTGACCTTCATAGCATACAGTTTCCCTTCATCATGACCGCTTGTCTTTCTTACCAGGAACACTTTCCCATATGCTGCAAAGCACAGGGATGAAGAGGACATCTTAGAAAATGATCACAAATGTGAAGACATACAAAAAAACATAGAATCAAGACAAGAATGACACTCCTGTTTTTACTGGCCTACATCCCTCTTTATTCTGGCCATATCAGTCATCCACACAACAGAGCACATGTACATACAGGCCTGGCCTGTAATAATACCGTATACTTCCAAAGCGTACATGGGCTGAACCCATTTGGAGGCAAAACTGATCAGTCAGGTTGAGGGAGGAATTACATTTTAACAGAAAAAAAGGCAATCAGAATTACAAATCTTACCTCCAGTGCCTAGCACTTTCAGAAGTTCAAAATTCTCCACACCCACTTTCTCAGTGTACCCCGTAAGGTTTGCTGCAGGGCAAAGTTAAAATAAATGAAAAACAAACACACACAAACACACACACACACTCTCTTCTGGTTGTCCCAAGACAACACAAATGACACTCAGTGGCAAAGAGCATCATTACAGAACGTCTAACGTTACACAATTCAAAATATTGAGACTCTCATGAATGCCATCAACAGTATGGAGCTGAAGTGGTTTGTCACAGAAATTTAGGTATTCATAACAACATACAGTAAGACAGATAGATGCTAAGAGGTTTGAGGGACCCATCCGCAGCACTGACAATATTCGGGACCATTAGTGCGCTAAAAAGTCACACATTTACGACAGTTGAATGAAAGTGAGTGTAACTAATTTGTTACTTACCATTAGTGATTTCGTGTTTGACAGTACAGACTTTCTCCCGGGTCTCTTTATCAGAGTCCTCACCACTACTACTGCTATTACTGTCTCCAGACATAGTGCTTATGAAATGTAAAGTAACTTGTGGTTATTTCACAATCGAACAGCAAGTAAGATTTCTCTTCCGGTGTAAAATCTTAAAATCTAACTACACCATAAAGCAGTAGAAATGCACACTACAGATTATTTCTTTTTTGTATAAAGTGCAGAAGACCATCTCGAACTGCCTGGCATTGATGGTAGTCATTGTTTTGTTTTTCACTTATGACCACCGCAAATCCCTTTGACATCCTGCTGTTTTGACTAATCTTCATAAGCTCGTCCTGTTGTTTGCAAGGCTGATACGACCCATCTGGACTCACATCACATATAAACGAATGTATCTGTAATGTTTTCTTCTATGGTCTCAAAAGTCAGTAAAATGCGGTGTATCGAACAACCACTGCCACTCCGAAACTTAGATTTCTTTTCTATTAATTCCAGTCAATTAATTGGTGTCGGCCATACGTGGATGCCATTTCCGTATTTTCTACTTCGACACAGACAGTCGCAAGCCAGCTAGGATAGCTTGTTGCTAACAATCTGCAACTGGATACAATTGTAACGTTAACAACTCAGCTGCAGTGACCTGTAGGTTTAAGTAAACGTTAGCTAGTGTTATTCAGCAGCAGTGGCGATAACCAACCAAGTATCTGTTTGTTTACAAGCTTGATTTCCGGCATGCATTTGTGATAATTCACCGGCTGTGCGGTTATATTAGATGCGCTACGCGAAAATGACATTAAGCGGGCTATTTTTCCAAGCTAGCTAGCCAGATATTAGCCGGCTAGCTTGCTAACTACCAGTACTATCAACCATGACACTTAATTAAAACTCCCTAGCTCTGAGCCAATAAAATAATCGCACTGACGTCTATCAGATAATATGAAAAATCACGTATCTTCCCTTCCTTTCGGATATACTTCAGAGTTACTCGCGCAGAAAATATCTTTGCTTCAAGAAAACAAATTTAACACCAAAATGACTTTAAAAACTGTTGTAAAGACTGGATTACTTGGACTACGGAAGCCGGTGTGAACCAATCTGATTGTTGCTTTTTTAAGTTGAAATGGAAAGGGCGTTTACTGCTGATAAGAATGTGTTTTGGGGTTTACTCTTTACAGACCTTTCATCTACAGTCGCAGCTGATCAGTAGATCTGTATTATTATTATTATTATTTTTTGTAGTTAGGGTTTTAACCGTTTATTACTTCCAAATAATTTATTTTGATATGTAATAATAATATAAACAATAATTTAAATTGTATAATAATAATTTAAAATTTATTTGAACACTATCCTATCTTATTTAAACCCCCAAGGTTTAGGGCTAGAGGGTTATAAAGCTGATTTGTTTCTGTGAATATTGAGGTATCTTAAAAGTGTCAGGTTTGTTGACTCTGTTAACATTTTGAGAAAACAATTTGAGATTTCTGTCAAAACTGAACCCCATAGTAGTACCCCACTAAATGACTGTCTGCTGGAGCAGCATGTTGAGGTATTAACCACAAGGATTAGCAGAGTTTTGAAAGGTGTCAGGCAGAGGACACAGACACACAGGGCTTTCACTGCATTACTGACATCAATCATCAATCTTCATAATCCTATTTCAGTTACTGACATTCAGGTGAGTGTATGTGGCTGTGCATGGATGCAGTTCTGTAGCCTACTGTATGTGTGCTTGTCTGTGCCTTGGCATAGCCTGAATTGAGAATTTTTACCATTTGTGATTTGTGTTTGTGCTGTGTGTGTGTGTGTGTGTGTGTGTGTGTGTGTGTGTGTGTGTGTGTGTGTGTGTGTGTCTAAAGGAGAGAGAGAGAGAGAGAGAGAGAGAGAGAGAGAGAGAAACAGAATTCAAGGCTTGTATATACATTTATAAAAAGCAGATTTACTCAAAGAGCAGTTTGAAAACCTCAACATTTATTATGTTCCATTTGCTTAAGTTTTTACAGTACTGTATTTTTTCTTCAGTTACATAGCAGAGCAATGAGTCACTACAGCCAGCGTTTTAATTTAACAGTGATATTTTTGTGATGCTTAACACACAAAGACATTTTGTTGTTAGTGTTGTTGACAGTGCAAAGGTTGAAAAATGAACATAATTAAAGCCAGACAAAATTTGCCAAATTATTTTCCCCAATAATAATAATAATAATAATAATAACCACCACACTAATGACGTATAAAAATGGAACAGACATCGTGCCCAGTCAATAATTCATCTCACTGTGATTCCAGTTTGATTGGTGCTTAAGGGAAGTCCATTTACTGCATATGAAGGGAGGTCATCAACTGCATATAAAAGGTTTCAACTTTCAATTTTGTTTTTATTTCACCATTAAAATTACCTTTCTTTATGGGAAATAGTCAACATTTTACTCAGGCTCGACTGAAGACAGTATGTTGTTGTGCATACTGTACAGCACCCTCTTTTCCAGACAGAAATGCTCACTTAAATTAAGTGATATGCATTGTTGAGCTTAATTTTTACCAATTAAAATTCATTGGGGTGTCACATCCTCACTTCCATAAATGATGATGATCATCTTTAGTTTCATGCAGGGGCTGGAGCAGATGCTTCCTCGCCCTCGCCACCCTCGGCGGACACCTGGTTCATCGGGAGAAATTTGAGGATCGGTTCTAGATACTCATTCACTGTCTCCTTCACACTCTTCTCCAGGAGGTATCCCTCTGAATCGGCCTCAGCGTTCTCCTGGCCCTCCAGTGCATCCAAGGATGTATGCAGGTACCTGAGACTTGCCAGGACTAAGGCCTGTGTAGGACAAGATACAAAATGCAAAAAAGGGGACATTGTTTTAAGATATAGCTCACTAGAGGTTAGCAACTGTTTGTGAAAGTTTTTTCCATTAGTTTTTTTACCCAAACAAAATCATCATAAACTGAGTAATGATGTGCATATATATATATATATATATATGTTTTGTCTTCATATTCATCAAAAAGGGTCTAGCACTCACATTACGTTTATTTATTTGAAGAACGTGATGATAAAAATGAAAATTTCTTGATTGCTTGAAAATTATGGCAGGACAGTTGCCCCATGTATGAAGGCAGATGAATGATGGACTGATTATTACTCCATCATAAGGTCTTTTTTTATTCCCTGTTCAGCATCTTGTCCTAACAAAGTTGTTGATAATAGGCTGTCTTATCTTATTGTTTGCACATCCAAAAGAAGTCTTAAGAACATTAATCAAATTGGATTCTTTCCCCTTGTCGCCATGCCACACCATTTGCTCTTTACTCTCACCTGAACCAGAAGGTCAGAGAGCACCACCGCTCCCATGCTGTTCATCAGGCCCGAGAAGTAGCCCACAAGGGCCTCCCTGCACCCACTGAGGTGGATGTTAAGTTCCTCCGTCTGGTGCTCATAGTTGTAATGGGCAGAGTTGTTGGTCAGTTGGGTGTGGATGCAGGGCCGAGGGGAGCTGGGGTTGCAGCAACTAAAGGGGACACCATCTACCAGGTAACGTCCATCCACGTTGCTCTTGATGCGACTGCAAAAAGGGAAAAGATGGAATGTCTTGAGATGATGAAAAGATGAAATTACATATTATGTAATCTCCAGGTGTTAGTGAGGTATTATGCCAGTAGCTGGTCTCCAATAATTGACTTTCAATAAATCATATTCAACTAATATTTTAGTAGAAACAGACATAACATGCATGCTTTTTTTAGGCAAGTGAGAAGTCTATTTTACCTGGGACCACTACATTGCATACACATACAGTCATGTAGTGGTGAATAGAGTAGTATTTTGGCCTGTGACTGACTGAAGGTGCTCAGCAGGGGCACCGCCAGAGGGGCGAAAAGTTAGGATGCTTCTAAGAGCCTGTCACTGACAGGAGGCCCCAGAGAACATTTTAATATGTTCAATGTTTTGGGGGCACTAAATAATTTCCTGTCATAGGGCCCAAAATTTCTAGCAGCGCCCTTGGTGCTCAGTAATGTGATTATGGTGTGAGTATGCTGTATGTGGCATGAGTCTAACTCTATGGCTTGCTTAATGGACTGTACCAGTGCGTAATGGACTGTTACTTTGCCTGTTTGCCTATTTTCACCCTTGTATGCCCCCTTATCACTCACTCTTTGACATCCTTGGAGCTGAAGTCCAGGTAGCGATTGCTGATCCACTGCACCTCAAACCAGTCCCTGTAGTCGTCGTTTCCGCAGCATTCGAAATCCATTTGCAGGTGGTCGATGGTCTGCTTCTGGAAACAGCGGCCGGGCGTATCCGTGTCCTTGTAGAAGCGGATGCCGTTCCTCAGGCCAATCTCCAGGGACGACTCCAGTGAGCCCTTCATGATGAAACTCAAGAGCATGGACACGAACATGAGGGTTGAGATGAACAGGGAGAATCCGTAGTAGGGCTTCAGGAAGGTCTTCCACGCCGGAAAACGACTTGGGTCCAGGGCATCCTGGCAGATTCGTCCGGCGAAGTAGTTTACACCCAAACTGCCCAGGCCCACGATCATTAGGGTGTGAGGTACGATGTAAATGTTGGTGTTGGCCATTACCTGTAGATGGGAATAGTAGTCAACTTACTTGAGTTACTTGTTCTTGAGACATGAACTGACCAAAAAACAAGTCCAAAACTAGTGCTAACCTGATTCTGGCAGTGAAATGTGTGGTTTCTTATGGCTTTTTGTGGTATGTTTTGACACTTATATTCTTTTCAGAAGATAATCTCTATGTTATACACCCTATAACAATTTAGTCTGGTATTGTAACAAGTGAATTGATGGAACATGATTATTATTGCCTGGTTAAAACATATGTGGAATACAGTGTAAAGATGATGCATGCTGAAAATCAATTTGTGTTCTAGTAAGATGGATTGGAGGCTAATTCAGAACTATGTTTTCTCTTGATGTACTGCCCAAATGGCTTTCCCTAAACTACAGTATGAATATCAAGCATCCAAACACAAAACATACATGGTTCAAAAACAACTAGATGGAATACCGAGTAAAGTTTATGTTATGGAGCACTTGCCCTTGACTTTTCACAATTGCAAGCAATAGTATTTACCGCATGTAAACAACATGGTTCTATACAAACAGAACATGTCACACAGAAGCCTTGGCATTAGCAACCAGGCACTCCATCTATGGGCCTTAAGGAGTACTACCACGTGGTACATCAGGCCTGCTTCAGGACCTTAGGGATAAATGAACATCCTTCACTTTTAGCATGGAGTTAGCATGTGATGGTTCTTGATCAAATATAGGCTACAGTACAACAGAAAAAATGTCAAAAATGTTTGTGGTATGCTGATGAGTTTGGCTGGAAATCTGGCTGTACCTTAAACATTGTTATTACACTGTTACACATGCCAATCATTAGTTGAATGGCCTATGAGACAATTTCTCACTTAGCAAATATAATCCACCATAAATTATGATTTGTCATGTAGGTATTTGTAAGAGGTGATGTTCTGCTGTTTTTTTATGGTTTTGTAGAGGACGAGCATTTGTTTTTAAATGTCACTCTGTTGTACAATAGCTTTTCAGCTACCTCCTTAGTTGTCTTCAAATTGACCAAATCTTGACCAACATTAGAGCAACATTACAGCAACATCAGTGCAACATTAGGGCATTTGTTGTTGTCCTCTGCCAGAATATACAGTACATCAGTAGACCCTCTCTGTAAGAATCTCAAAAGTGGTCTGTGGTCATTAGAAGCATGGTTGCTCTTGTCCAATGAAGCCTCCTGGTTGACAACATGTTTATTTATCCTGTTTAAATTTTTGGTTGCTGTTTAGAGAGCAGGTCTTGGAGGACCTCCTGCTTAGGATGATTATTATTTGCTTTTGTTATAAGAAAATGCTACCTGACATTATTTCTGAAGACATATTACCGCAAATAAGTTTAGACTGTGTATTAGCATTCGATTACTGTTGAAGGTTGTTCAAATGATTTGCTATCTACTATACTGTAGTTAAACAAGTCTAAATGTAACCTCCTTTCTGTGGTCTCATTTTAAAACAGGCCTCTGCACAGGCTTCATATCAAGGCTGATTATAATACACCTGGCTGTCCCAATAAGTCGGCTCATTATGGAGGACAGCTACACCATAATCTCATTAACAGCTTAGACAATATTTATATTCACGTAGGTTCATTTCAACAACACATTTTATATTCTTTACCTATATTTCTTTTTTATATCATAGTCTTAATCATTACCTTTTACCCTGAATATGAATGAATGTGATTATAATAGCATTGCAAAATCCTTGGGCGTCCCCTAAAAGGAAAGTGTGTGGGGACAAATATAATGACGGACAGGTACAGTAAGAATGATGTAATGATGTTACTTAGCATTTATGCTCAATAATCACAGTTGAAATCTTAATGATAAAATGTTATATCCTGCAAAGGATGTTTATCAAGATATCAAAAACATCTAGGTATGACAAAAATGTCATCCACCTTTGCCATTAATGGCCAAGAAGTAAACTGGAGAATTGGTATGCTACCTCAGCCCTTTTGCGCAATTCAATTTTGAGGAAACAGCCCAGGAAGAAGGTGGCGGATCCTGCCATTGTGGCCATCCAGGACAGCAGCCATAGGCTCTGGGCTAGTTTTACCCTCTTCTGGAAGGTGAACTTCATCGGCATCAAAACCATGATGGAGGCCTCCTCGTATGAGGTTGTCCCGAAGAGGAGAGATGATTAGATGACTCAGTGGAGGACGGGAAACAAAGGACTGGACAGAGGACGCAGGTCTGCCCAGTGGTGAAGGCAAAAAATTGAGAAAAAAAATATTCAAACTTGATTAACTCGATTAGTAGACTTTGATCCAATTGGCCAAAAATAAATATTGAATCCTACAATCTGCGGCTGTGTGCTGAAAAATGTAGGCTCTTCTTTCTTCCTGGAAACCTTCTTTTCTTGCAATCTGTATTCCACTCTTGATGATATTCCACTATTTGTTTGGTGAATCTCCCCTGAGCACTTTCCAAAAAAATCGAGAGAGACACCCCTCGCCCCGGAGAGTGTTACCCTTGCACCTCTGTGCCCATGCTTGGGTGAGACACAATGGATTGGGCCAAAGCTGCAGGACTTGGGCATCTTACCTCTAATCCTTTACCTATCCTATTAAACTCCCCTTTCCAATGGGAATCCAGGCCACTGTCTGCTCAGCAAACTAAGCCTGTCCACCTCTGTAGTAATGGAGGAGGCCGCAGGTTTGACCATCAGACAAGCATAGCTACTGAGACAATGAAGTAGTAGTTGGTCACAGTCACAGGAAACGAACTGTCATGTTTCATTTTTGGTGATGGAGGACATGTTTCAGGGCCGTTTAGCAAGTTGATAAATCACTGTTCTTTGCCTGAGAAAACCTTCCATTTATACTATGGTCTTCTGGTTGAGTCTGTAATGTAATAATTTGAATATCTAGTTTTTTGTGTGTTCATGAATAGAATATAAAAAATAGAGCAAGTGAGAGAGAAAATAGATAGAGAGAGCAATGGTGATAGTGAACACGAGAGTGAAAGTGAGGATAATCCTGTTAAGCTGTAGTAACGAGCTCATTAGAGTCAGTTAACAGATTGCTTTGAGCAGAGTGTGTGGGCTTCAACATGAGTGCTTGACAATTGAATGGATCTTTTTTTTTGGTAATTATTGCCAAATTATGGCATCCACAGTAACTGAATTCAGAGATATTTGTCTTGTTTATTGATTCTCACATATAATATACAGCACTGACACATGCACAATAGGTTAGATTTTATTACATACCTTCTGTATGGGTCTGAGACAACTAATTATACAGTTAAATATGAACATAAAATGAGCACAGGACCTTATACATCATTTCCATTCAATTTACATAACTTTCAATCAAGAAGACAGTGGTTTAAATCTTTCTTACCATACTTTTTTCCCAACAAGTTAATGAACATGGATATATAATAAAGAGGATAAGCAGAACATAGGAGAGAGGAGGAAAAGACTGAAGACAGAAGCAGGACAAGATGTCATTGTGCAGTGTTCTGCCTCATAACAAACAGCAGCAGCACTTGGTTTAGGAACACAGGGCTCATGTTTTACCAAGAGTCCAGTGTTAAAAACAGCCCTCCTCAGAATGACCACAATCTCAAAGCAATGTATCGTGTACCTATGTTGCTAAGGTGGCTATAAGGGACACTTTGCAGATATTCCCACATTTTCTAGTCCTACTTTTTTATCATGTGCATCACAATTATGCATAAGTTATATCGACTAATTTTCACAAATTACTAAATTACATTCATTCCCTAATATCACAAAAGACATACCATATACAAAGCCCATTATAGTTTATAAGGTTTTCTTTTAAGAGGTCATAATGTATGGATTAAAGGAGTGTATTTGCACAAAATACTGCTACATGGATATTTAAGAACTGCATGGCTATATGTTTTAGTGTAGAAACACTTAATGGTACATTAATGTTCTACTCAAAGCACATCTGAGCAGAGTAAATACGACAACAAATCCAGCAATTTACAAGCACAAACTACCTCTTTGAGATTCTACTTTGCAATAAGGTAAATATCAATCATTGTCTATCAGTTAGTTCTCAGAACTTCTGTGATGAAAGAAGATGAATCTCTCTGATTATCATCAAGGTTATGTTCTTGTGAGGAAAAAAGGATTTTATTATTTCACAATCTTCAAAGTTAAAGAGGAATTAATAAATACAATCTATTCACCCACTCTCCTTAACTGTTTTTAAGTTGAGCAAATTTTCTCTTCACCTTTGCTTCCACCATTTTGACGTGCAAATATTCTGCTCAGCTACATTAAACGTTTCTTCATCTTCATTCGTTAGCCTTCCCTACATGTACTTTTTAATTTACATAAACTATACTATTCACATTTATATCTGAACAGGGTTCAGATCCTCAAAAACCTAAAGTTACATATACATACATACAGCAAATGTATTAAATGAGTTTTTGAAACTTCCACTGTGTATCCACTGAGAGAGATCTCTTCATTATCTTGGTGTACAGTGATTTTTTTATAGTAGCAAACAGCGAGAAATTTGCCTGTATGATCTCCACTCAAATGACATGAGCGGCCGAAGTAGGGCAGCGTATCCAAGGGCAATCGATCGAATCAAAGTGGTACGCTCCTGTTTGATGTTGTCTCTTGAGGACTTCAAAGCTGCTCCCAGAGCAGAGCTGAGAGAGTCTGCGAGGGTGCATCTTTGATTATGAATGGAGAGGCCCAATCAGATTATGCGCTACATATCTGGCAACTAAAGTGGCAGCCTCTCAAGCCCTCCATGGTGGACTGGGCTGAAAATATAGATTTTTTATCTGTTAAGCTGCTTCAAATGTGGAGACCTACTGGATTTTGAGTGGCGTTAATTCCCCACAGTTGTCAGCGTAGGCTACATCTGCTGTTAAGATGGATCTAATTTTTGGATGCGTCGAATGTGTTTATAATCCACACATTTCCCCTTGGCTAATGCGGCCAGGCTGTATCCTGGCTCACAGTTTGGTTCTCTCCCCGTTTAGTACTTCCTCTGCCACCCCTGATGGCGTCTGACTGATGTAACAGTGGAGCAACCTTTCGGCCTCCTGGAGGGTACTCAGTCTGGGCCCACCACCCCCTCCTCCACCTCCTCCTCCACCTCCACCTCCTCTAGCCATGCCGTGCCCATGGCCCTCTTTCCAACTGAGGACGATCTTGGTCTCCTCCTCGGTGTACTCTGCGGTATCTCCATGGAGGTCCATCACGGCCTCCGTGCACTTCAGGTGGCCCTTGAGCTCCTGCAGCGCGAGGCCCGCATCACTGATTTCCTCCATGCTGGCCGAGAGGATGCGGATGGGTGAGCCCAGCTTGCGGGAGGGTGGGGAGTGTTGGTGGTCATCGCCAGGGTCGCCATGAGACGCCTGGAACGAGGTGGGGCTGACGTCAGCCACGGGGATGGGCAGGGTCTCTGGGTGCACGGTGAACTGGAGGTGGGGGATCTGCAGTGGGCGAGGTGGGTACTTGCGAACAGGTTCCTCACCGCCAGACTCGCTCTCCGTGTCGCCCTCCACCCACCGGCTCTGGTGGCCACGGATCCAGGTCAGGATGGCCGCACCCTCCTGGTGGCCAATCGGCACGCAGTGGCGCACATCATCTCCCGTCTCTGACCAATCAGATTCCTCTTCCTCAGGAACAGGTCCAAGGGGTTGGTCGTCTCCAGCCTTGTCATAATGTCTGTGGTCCATGAACTGGATAGGAGGGGGTGTGGATGGGAGCATTATCTGATTTGCAGCATCATCTGATTGTAATTGATTTTCCATAGCTCCATGCAACATGGATGTCACCTATGGGGGGGTGATGAAGAGGTAGGCTAACCAATTAAAATGTCTAAATGTACAGCACAATAAGGAATAATTAATAATTCCACAGCCCACAATGCACCTGGACAACTACTGTACTACAAGGACACGAAGTGAAGTGTATGCTTCTTTTCTTTTTAGTCCTATGTTATACATTGGTGAAGTCATTACAAGAATATTAATGACAAAAACAATCACACCAGAATGGAGTTAATGGTACTGGTGATGTGTGACACTGCCTCTCCAAGCCCAGCCATGTCACAGACTAGTGCAAGTATTTATGGTGGATTCGACCGTGAAATGAAATGAGTGGATGGAGACAGACAGACTCTGACAGACACTGAACATTTTAGACAGATCAGGAGGACTTACTGGTGTGTGTGTGTATGTGTGTGTTTTCATGTGTGTAAAGTAACAGTTTGGTGTATGTGTCTATCCACATGTGTGACAGAAAATGTTTTTATGTCACCAAAAAAAAAAACATACACATACTTAACCTGTCTGCTTTGTGTTTCTCTCTGATTTTAACAGTAGAGAATTTGTCCAGGGATTTCTTGGGCAACAAATGGTTTAGCATACTGAGTTTGGAATATTGGATGTGGATTTGTCCTGTATTCTTTGACAGACAGTCACAGAGAGGAGAAAAGGGACGAAGACGAAGCTCATTTCATTTCAACAGTACGCATGAATCTCTCCCGTACTGTACTCTGTTGTGATTATGCGCACATTTTGTGTTGCTGTTATTTTTTTTTTTTTTCGTGGCTAGATCTTTTCATCACGAGGAGATCGAGTTCTCACGTTAATAGCCTCCAGGCTGTGAATGGTCGTCTTAGCAACAGCCAGCTGCTCTGTCAGTTCTGCGATGCGCTGGGTCAAGCGATCACGTTCCCCATCCTGATTTCCTGCCTAATGACCAACAGAGAAATAGAGAGAGAAAGAGAGAGAGAGAGGGGGAGAGGGAGAGAAAGATGTAAAATGACATGGTCCATTCAGGTATAAACTTTAAATTTAAAGCACAAAACTCCATGATAGACATGCATGCTTTTCTCATTTACAGTTCAAGCTGGTTCCTTGTTGTAGTTGTGGTTCCTCCAGAGTTTCCATTATTCTTTGCATTATCTTAACCTTTGAGGCTACCTTCATCTAAAATCGTTCTCTGATAAACAGTTCAGGGAGTCTCACCGCACAATGAAGCTGCTTCTCCAAAAGGTGATTATTCTCCTGAGAGCATGAGTAACTGGCCTGCAAACTGAAAAGCAACGAGAAAGAGTCCATAAAGCAAAGAACACCTTTGCAACAGCCACAGAATTGTCATGAAATTCGAACCAACAACTAATTTTTTTTTTTTTTTTTTTTTACACAGGAAGCTAATTGAAAATGATCCTCACTTCTTGAACTTGTCCATGAGGCTGCTTAGCTCTATTCGGGTCCTTTGGAGCTCACCCTCCAGAACCTGGTGGCCGGTTTTAAACTCTGCTCCCATACACTCCATGCGGACAGCAGTCTGAAGTAAGGTATGGTGAAGATCCTCATTCTGCTCTTGCAGAGTTCTGATTTAGAGATTTAGAGAGATAAGAGATGTAAAAATGGTTTATAGATTTGGAACAAATATATATTGTCCTATTTATTTTTTAAAGCATGTTTAATCATATAGATTAATCATTGACCAGACTCACCTTATTTTTTCCAATTCCGATTCATCATCCTGTAATAAACAAATTAAACACATAAGGATTTTTGCTCTGGTATTATTTTGTTTTTACATTGTGACATATGCATGTTTGCAATCACTACAAGAAAAACACATCACTGATGAATAAACAATGAGTTTGTTCTGAAGATACACCTGAAGACACACAAGCATACAATGGTACAATATTTGCGAACACAATTTCACAATGCAATTTCTCTGCGTAGTCCGCATCAATAAAAAAACATCTTTCAATTCTTTAAATATTTATAACTTACCCTGTAGGCAGGTGGAGGACCAACATAGGTAGATGTTGACTGATCATCTTGACTTGTAGGACTTGCTGTGCCAGATTTGCTGGAGTGACTCCCTGGTGATGTTGCCCTGTGGCTAGGGGAATGGTGCCTTGGTGAATGGCCGTGTGGACTGTGATGACCCCCTTCATGGTGGTGGTGGTGGTGGTGGTGGTGTGAATCTGTATGAGAATGGTGATGGTGATGATGAGATTCAGGAAGAGACTCAGAATCCTCAGAGTCTTGGTGGTGGTGGTGGTGGTGATGGTGGGGGTGTTCAGAGTCAGGATGATGGTGGTGGTGATGATGATGGCCATGGTGATCACCTGAGTGGGAGTGGTGCTCGGATCCATGGTGATGCTCATGGTGGTGATGTTCAGAGTCAGGATGGTGATGATGGTGATGGTGATCACCAGAATGGGTGTGGTGGTGCTCAGATTCTGTGTGATCAAGACCACTTGAGTGCGAGTGGTGGTGTTCAGATCCATGGTGATGGTGGTGGTGATGGTCACCTGAGTGGGAGTGATGTTCATGGTCGTGGTGATGGTGGTCACCTGAAGGGGAGTGAGAATGTTCAGATCCATGGTGATGGTGGTGGTGGTGCTCAGATTCTGGGTCGTGATGATGGTGGTGATGATGGTGATCACCTGAATGGGAGTGATGCTCAGATTCTGTGTGGTCAAGATCACTTGAGCGTGAGTGATGGTGTTCAGATCCATGGTGGTGCTCGTGGTGGTGGTGATGGTGGTGATCACCTGAGGGGGAATAGTGGCCTTCGTGCCCATGGTGATGGTGGTGGTGATGTTCAGAGTCGGGGTGGTGATGGTGGTGTTCACCTGAGGGGGAGTGAGGGTGTTCTGAGTCATGGTGATGGTGATCACCTGAATGGGAGTGGTGCTCAGAATCATGGTGGTGGTGATGGTGGTCACCGGAATGAGAGTGATGATCATGGTGGTGATGGTGTTCACCTGAGTGGGAGTGGGCATGTTCAGATTCGTGGTGGTGGTGATGGTGATCACCTGAATGGGAGTGATGTTCAGATTCTGTGTGATCAAGACCACTTGAGTGTGAGTGGTGGTGTTCAGATCCATGGTGATGGTGGTGGTGATGGTCACCTGAGTGGGAGTGATGTTCATGATGGTGGTGATGGTGATCACCTGAGGGGGAGTGAGAATGTTCAGATCCGTGGTGATGGTGGTGGTGCTCAGATTCTGGGTCATGGTGATGATGGTGATGATGGTGATCACCTGAATGGGAGTGATGCTCAGATTCTGTGTGGTCAAGATCACTTGAGCGTGAGTGATGGTGTTCAGATCCATGGTGATGCTCGTGGTGGTGGTGATGATGATGATCACCTGAGGGGGAATGGTGGCCTTCGTGTCCATGGTGATGATGGTGGTGATGTTCAGAGTCGGGATGGTGATGGTGGTGGTCACCTGAATGGTGTTCAGATTCTGTATGATCAAGACCACTGGAGTGGGAATGATGGTGTTCAGATCCATGATGGTGATGATGGTGGTCACCTGAATGGGAGTGATGTTCAGATTCATGGTGATGGTGATGATGGTGATCACCTGAGGGAGAGAGATGGTGTTCAGACCCATGGTGGTGGTGATGGTGGTCACCTGAATGGGAGTGGTGGTGTTCAGATTCTGGGTGATGTTCGTGATGGTGATGATGGTGATCACCTGAATGGGAGTGATGTTCATGATGGTGGTGATGGTGATCACCTGAGGGAGAGTGAGAATGTTCAGATCCTTGGTGATGGTGGTGGTGATGTTCAGATTCTGGGTCATGGTGATGATGGTGATGATGGTGATCACCTGAATGGGAGTGATGCTCAGATTCTGTGTGATCGAGACCACTTGAGTGTGAGTGATGGTGTTCAGATCCATGGTGATGGTGGTGGTGGTGGTGATGCTCAGATTCTGGGTCGTGGTGATGGTGGTGATGATGGTGATCACCTGAATGGGAGTGATGCTCAGATTCTGTGTGGTCAAGATCACTTGAGCGTGAGTGATGGTGTTCAGATCCATGATGGTGCTCGTGGTGGTGGTGATGGTGGTGATCACCTGAGGGGGAATGGTGGCCTTCGTGTCCATGGTGATGGTGGTGATCACCTGCATGGGAATGATGATCATGGTCATGTCCATGGTGATGCTCATGGTGGTGATGCTCACCTGTGGGGGAGTGGTGGTGTTCATGTCCATGATGGTGGTGGGGGTGATTACCTGAATGGGAGTGGTCGCCTCCAGTCTCGTCGTGGTGCTGGTCAGTCTCATGATGGTGGTGGTGGTGGTGCCCCTCTGAGTGGTGTGGGTGCTTGTGGTGTGACTTGTGGTGGTGCCCCTTGTGATGGTCGTGATGGTGGTGAGACTCATGAGAGTGGTGCTGGACAGACTCCAATTCAGGGTGGGAGGAAGAGTAAGACATGGTGTGGGAGTGAGAGGAGGAGTGGTGAGATCTGGGTGAGTGATGAGAGTGAGAGTGGTGATGGGAGCCGTGGTGGTGATGTTGACCTGGGCTGTGGTGGCCCTTATGGTGATGGTGGCGGTGGTCATGGGAAGGAGAAGGGGAATGGCGTCCGTGGTGGTGATGGTGACGAGATGGAGAGGGCGAAGGGTGGCGGGAGGGTTGGTGGCTGTGCGGTGTTGATGAGCGGGAATGGTGGTGTTTCGACTGATGAGTAGTTGTGTCAGAGCTGGAACTTGAGCCATCTGACGAGTGACCCCTATGATGGCGCTTGTGTCCCTTGTGACCATGCTTCACACTTGAGGAGCGACTCATTGAGGGGCTAGTGCTCTCATCGGTTTGGTTGCTTCTACGGCGATGTCGATGATGATGACCTTTCACACTGTGTGGATGGTGGTGGTGCTTGTGGTGGTGTGGCTTTGAGTGGTGCTTGCTGGAATGAGAGTGCTTGCTGGAATGAGAATGTTTACGAGAACGAGTGTGTCTACTAGAACGCGAGTGCTTGCTTGTATGAGTAGGGGCACTAGAGGTCAAAGAACTGACACTTCCAGGACGACTAACTGGACGACTAACTGGTCGACTTCCTGGTTTGGACTCTGACCTGGGTGACTTGGAGGCCTGGCCAGGACTAGGCGACCTGTGGGTATTGGGGACGCCAAGAGAGGACAGCCGAGAGGGACTCAACACCTGCCTGGTGATCTCATTCAGGAAAGCAGAGAACTTCATTTTCTCCTTCATAAGGTCCTTTTTGGCCTGGTCTTTCCTCTTCCGGGTCATCGGTTCATCATGGTGGGTCTCGTCGTCCTCCTCTCGCTTACCGCGCTTATGGGACAGAACTTCCATTGACTTAGTCTTCCGCATATTTCCTGCATCATTGTTTTTCAAGATGCTTTTCGCCGGGGGATGACGTGAGGACTGTTTCTTGTGCCTCCTGTGCTCACTGCCATCATCAAGTAAAGGCAGTGAATCTTCATCTTCATCTTCCTCAAAGCCTCTCTTACCCCTAGATATATCGGTTAAGGACAGTGAGTGGCGGGGTCCTCGTCCCTGTTTTTTCTTCTTCTTCGAAAGTTTTGCCTTGCTCAGACTGCTCTCGGAGGACCAGCTTGAAGGTGAAGAAGATGAGGAAGAGGAAGAGGTAGAGGAGGAAGATGATGATGAAGACGAAGATGAGGAGGAAGAGGAGGAAGATGAGGATGAAGAAGAACCAGTAGAGGAGGAACTAGAGCTTGACGATGTGGAGGAGGATGAGGAGGAGGATGAAGAGGATCCAGATGACTCAGAGGAATCTGAAGAGCTGGAGGAGTCAGAAGAACTTGATGAGCTTATCGAAGAATTGGATGAGGTGACTGAAGCTTTTGGATGGGAGGTGACCTCTTGACTGCGATGATGCTTTTGATGACGATGGCGATGACGGTGGCGGTGGTGATCGGAGGAACCATGATGAGGCTTATCATGGTGATGTTCATGGCTGTGGTGCCCATGATGGTGGTGAACGCTGTCACTGTCTGATTTCACATGGCTGCAGCAAGAACAGAAAAATTAAACTGACAGTCTTAAATTTGCTTAATGTATATTTGAATATTAGACGAATTTGACCACAGAATTTCACATAAGCATTTAAAGTTAACACTGAACATACTATAGTTTACTTTATGCTATTTCATTTCATGGATATAAAACAGATAACCTGTAAGCTTCTCAAAACATTCACTTCTGTTGGAATATGAAATGCACAATTAGCATCAGCAAGCATACAGGTATTTCTGACATGTCATTTCGTTAGACATTGTCCGTAGTCAATTACAGGTACGTACACAGAAACAATATGCCTGAATTGAAGCAAAGGAATAATATGCAGCTCTGTGCATGTCAAGTTCATGATATGGTTCAAGACTTGATAGTATTCTTTAAATCACAAAAAATACATGAATTTACAATTTAAAAAATCCACCTACTTCTTTGTTCGATATAATTCATTCTTAGGTGATAATTAATCTTCTCTATTTTGACTGAGTAAGTTAAAGTTTCATGCTGGAGTGGTTCCTGAAATTTACATTCCACATTTACCACTTCAAAAATTAAGTTGGTGCTTTTCAGAGAGTATTCAAGCCATACACAGTATATGGGCCTATACGCAGAGACCTGTGTGTTTAATGCCATAGTGTAGACTATGATCTCAGATATGAATACTGAATAAAACATCTGAAGTAATCATTGCCTTGAAAGACTTCTGTTTTTCTTAATTTTATATATTTAATATTCATGTTGTCAGTCTGCCAGAACATCTACAGAAATTTAAAATCCTTGAAGCTATTATGCAAGTTCAGGCTGTCCTTTAATTACAGATATTCTTCTAAAGATGACACTATTATATTATAATTGCACAGTTATGTAAAATGCAAAAAAAAGGACTTGACTTGAATTTAACAGTCTAGTCTGTAACTTCTCGTTACTTTTTTAAGAGAACATATATACAGCCATCAGGTTGACAGGGGTACTCGGCCCTTTTACCACATAATCACAAAATGCTAATGCAAATGCTTGAATATCACAACGCTCTGATATTTCTTGTCTTAGTAGGCCAAGTATTGAAAGAAGAAGTGCTGTCTCTCTGATGTTCTTTAAGAAGACGTGGGGAGATACTCACTGACGGCTCTCCTGGTCTTCATCCCAGTGTGAATCTTTATGGTGGTGGTGGTGAGGATGGTGATGGTGGCTGTGGTTAGAGTGATGATGGTGCTGGCGGTGAGGGTGGTGGTGGGCCATCTCCTTGGCAACAGGCACGTGCTTGCTCTTTTGATGATCATGCACAGGGGTTAGAAACCTCTCCAGCAACTGTTGTTTTCCAGTTTTCAAGTCCTCTAAAGCGTCTTTGTGCTGGCCTAGATGTCTTTTTTTCTGATTGAAGAAAAATGTGGCTACAGAAATTTTGTCTTGTGTAAATTTGTTTTGATATCTTGCAGCTATTTTGCTTACAACCTTATCAAAACAGAAGTAACATCAAATATGTCTTTGCACATTATTCATCATTAGTTTTCATCAAGTGTACATTATTCATTTTTAATGACATAATTTAACTTGATTTATAGTTCATAATATGAATACAGACATATACTAAACATCTGAAGAGGTTTTCACATCTGAAGTTTGACCAACTGAGAAATTCTTAAAGAAATTTGGTTGCAAGAATTTCTGTTAGAAAGTCAGAAAATGCTAATTCCTCTTACCTTCACCATGGAAAATCTTTTTAGAAAATCCCAAACCAGGAAAAGCTTGATCAAATACTCTACGACAAATCTAGTAAATCAAAAGTCATGTAATTCAATCTTGAATTTGTTATGAACACAATACTCCAGGTCATTCCATCTAATGAAGAGTTGTGATTAGTCCAACAGATCCAACAAAATGACCAAGGCTGCAATCGTCCCAAGTGTTTTATTCAAACAGGCATCCCCCTGAATCTGATAACTGATTTTTCCATGTCCAGGAAGGCGTGAAGGACATTTGTCAATAAAGCCAATACAGACCCAACAGCCTGAAGCACAACAAACAGCAACACGGAGATAGATAAAGCCTGGGCCTTTGGAAACTTTTCAAACATCTGTGAATTTGTTTTTATTTTATAGATACATTTACTACACAGAAACACAAACAGAAGTATCCATTCAATTTTTTCCACATTCACTGAGACAGAGCAAACTTTATAGACAGTACTGAGTCAAATGCTAAATTTATATTCTTTGTAGCCTATAGTTTAGCTACTGCATGAGTACCTTTGGCTAAGGTATCCATACCATAAACCCAGGAATGAAGGTTTGACCCCAGATTGATGTTGTTACCCAATCCTGTCCTATGGGCCATGGGTGACATCATAGTTGACATAATGATTTGGTTTTAAATAGGTGCTTTCTGATGACAGTCAGGACTGGAGCTAAGACCCAAGCCCCTTTACCGCCTTTACCACTCAGGTCTCTGTGGCATGACTATGTTTCTGAAAGAAGTAAAACATTTTCATTGTAAGACATATGGATACATGGATGTTGGCTCTGTTTAGATGATCTGATGGAGTTTGGCCAAGTATTTGGGGAGGTTAGATAAGGACATGGCATAATTGGCTTTTTAGGACTGTGATGAGGACAAGGTCAGTTGAGTATCAACAGGAGAATTCCAAGTTGTGCTAGTGTTTCTGAAATATGCCTAGAATTCTAGCACGTATTGAGAAGACACTCTATGTGACCCCTGCTGGCATCAGCAGCCAAATCAAAATCTTTGCATTACTGTATTGTATATCCGCTGCTTGGAGGCAATACGTGTAGCAGACACGTGTTCCCATTGACCCCTGTGCCCGTTATGTCAATGTGACAGTTCATGATAGTTCATAATGGAGCTGGAATAATTGTGTGTCTCATTGAATTCCAATGAACATTATGACAGTTTGAACCACAGTCACACACATGCAAATTAGCTTATGACAACTAAATGCCATTAAAACAGCTACTACATTCATTTTACTGATAAACAACAATAATAATTTGGACACAAAATCTTAAATCAGCATGTTGACAAACATTAAAAAGTGTTCATTCACTGTATTCACCCTGCTAATTGAAGAGAACTGTGAATGGTGAAATTGACCAGAGGACTCCACCAATCAATACCACCACTGCACTAGCGTGACCCTCTACAGCAAAGAGAATGGAAGGTTACGCTCCTCTCCCAGTGAGTAAAGACAGGGTGTAACCTCATGTCTAAACACACACATGGTATTACATAATCCAGATGACAGGACATAGACTACAATCAATAAAGTGTAACCCTCATTACAAAGAGAGATTGAGAAAGATATACAGTATTTTCTTTGGATTATTAGATGTCAATGTAAAATGCTTTTCATGCACTGATAGTTGAGACAGAGGGTTCATAAAGAGAGGTTGTAAGATAAAAAGCCTTTGAGATAATAGGCCTACTACTTTTAAATGTACACATATTTTACCATTCTGTCTCATTTTCTTAAAAACAAATGCATATTCAAAGGTCTCCATTAACTGAAATACCAAAACAAAACTCAGGCATCTAAAGTGACATAAGGGAAAAGCATAGAACCCATTGCAGGCCATAAATAAAGTCTGTCACAGCAGAGATTCAGATGCTGATATAGCGCCAGAAACGTCATACTTCATAAGCTGTTAATCTACAAGGCCTGCTATTTGAACTAAGTGGTGGTGTGTTTTGCTGAACCCTTGTCACTATTTTGAATGCAGCGCTGGTAATGCTATATGTTAGACGCCAGTTGGTATGTTGAAATGATGGTGAACTGGTGTGAACTCCTTTTTGGGGAGATTTTTCTTTTTCACTCCAAAGCATTGCATTTAATGTAATTACACTATCATTATGCAGTGAGAACATCAATACAGTAGCATTCATAATAATAATGAAAAGCAAATAAAGACCAGCAGGAATGTTAATACATAATTGTATCTATATCTAGGTATTTAAATATGTTATACATTTCTTATTATCATAATCTTTACTGGTAATATAATAACACAGACACACACACATCACAGCCATCACTAGTCACCCCCCCCCCCCCAATCATCACACAGTGCACTGCACTTCATACCTTCATACCACAACCATTGTATCCTTGTAAGAGAGTGTGTTCAATTCAATTCTTCTTTCAGTTCAGACAGGTTGTCTGGTGTGATATAGGATCTCTAGCCTACTGTTTAAATTCAATACCCTGTTAGAAAGTCAATAAACCTGGAATTATGTTTTTTTTTCTGCAAGTTGTTAGCCAACGTAGCACCACCTTGGCAAAGCACTTACAAAGTAAACCAAAACTCTGAGTTGTGTCTGTTTATTAGACAAAACAAATATGGATATCCTTGTTAGACTTATAACTTCAATCATTAGACAAATGGCATCATTATAATGGTCTACAATGCAACCAAGTCAGGCGTTGACTCCTAAAATACCATAACATGAGAATAACAATAAGCAAATAGAAGTGTTTATCAGATGATGTGTTCTCAGTCCTTTGGCTTCTGGAAGGCTCTCTTTGACTTGTCCTCCGAACAAACACCCTCATCTTCCAACAATGAATGTCCCCGCTTCTTGGCAAATTTCTTTTTTATGCTGTTGACTAAATCTGCATACCTTGATGCCATTTCTTCATCTGTAATATCAGTGTCCATCTTTGAAATGTCTTCATCTTCTGGGTCTGTCTTTTGGCCTCTTAGAGCCATCAGTTTCTCAACCTCAGGATTGAACCCCTTGAATGACATTCTTCCAAACACCAAATCCTCACAAGACACAAAACTTCTTTCTGTAAGGATGATATTTTCATGTGTCATAAGTTCTGGAAGATCCAAATACCAGTGTTCATCACTAATGACTCTCTTTTCATCTTCTTCCAATTGTTTCTTTGCCTCTGGATCAAGACTCCGCTGCATAAACTTCATCCGCAGGACGTTTTTGGACAGTTTTGCCGTCCCTTCGATATCCATGTTGCCTCAAGGAGATTCGCCTAATCGCTTTGGTTCACATAGGCAGTGGTAATTTGGGTAATGAACAGTAGATACTCTTCTACAGAACCAGATCAGACAGTCTTTGACCACGTTGTAGACACACATTCAAAAAAACAAAGATGTCTACTCTCAGAGCGACAAACACACTTACGTCTTTACCACGTCATTAACATGCGACAATAGCGGAAGAGACGTGGCAAAATATGACTGCGAAGATGCCTACTAGCTAGTTCCGTACAACTGGTAGCCTACATACTAAATAAAACCAGTGTTTTGTATCACAGGGAAATTGCCCGGGACCATTGGAGACCCTACATTCCCCAGGTAGCAAAAACATGTTTTTTGGACCACTGCTCTACATTGCTTAATTTCCTAATGTATGCTGTTAACGTTAGCTGTTCAAGGTAGCTAGGTGAATGGCTAAACTAAACAGCTAGCTAGCTAACAAACATGACCTGTTTGTCAAGTTAGAACACTCGCACGTATTCCTAGTAAATATCATAATATTCTTGCAACCGGTGTAAGTGAATCGGTTTCAGTCATCCTGACAGAACAAACATGATGCTGTGCAATTCAATCAAACTGACTGTAACTTTGAAAGGAATTGCTCGTATAGCTAGGTAGCTAGGTAGTTGCCAGTCAAGTGCCCCTCCTTTAACCTGTCGCATCTGTAACCGAATTGTCTTTGCTTAACGTTAGCTTTGAAGACAGGTCATGGGTCTCTGCAAGTGTCCCAAAAGGAAGGTGACCAACCTATTCTGTTTTGAGCATCGTGTTAACGTCTGTGAACACTGTCTTGTGTCTAATCACAACAAGGTTGGTGATTGCGTTGTAGCATTTCACTATAAAGTTAACGTTACGAATTTGGATTTGGGGGAAATAAATATTGACTGTTTTCCCCCTTCTGTTATCACTAGTGTATAGTTCAGTCATACCTACAATGGCTGCAGGACAGCGACTACAATCCCAACTGCTCACTATGCAACAATCCACTCAATTCACAAGACACCGTGAGACTGGTTTGTTATGGTAAGATTATGGGTCACTTATCATAATGCTTTATGAGAAATCCTTGGTATTTTTTGTTATTTGTTTTTACAAATGATATACTAACTTACTAACTAGGCCTAAAGCATATAAGCATGGTATACAATGTTATATAGTTTATAATGCAAAATATAGTACAGTATTTATCATTTTTTAATAATAATTATTATTAAAAAGCTCCATCTCTGGGATGGCATTTCATGGGCGGTCTGGAATTTTTCTCTCAATTTCAGATTTGTTTCACTGGTCATGTCTGAATGACTTGGCAGCCCGACTGCCACTGTACACGGCCCCTGCTGGCTACCAGTGCCCATCCTGTCAAGGCCCGGTGTTCCCACCCCCTAATCTGGCCAGTCCGGTCGCTGATACACTGAGGGAGCAGCTCTCCTCTGTCAACTGGGCCAGGGCTGGATTGGGCCTGCCACTGGTAAGCAACAAGATTTCAGACTGTTTGGTTGAATTGTGAAAACATATTTCTCTATCAGAAAAATACATAAATAAATAACAGCAATTAAAAAAAATCCTACAGGACAATAACATATCTATCTATCTATGAAACATGATGTGAAGTTACAGTTGAGTGATGAAGGATGGATTGTGATAATGTGTGTTCTGTTTTGTTTGTTGTTCAACTGAAGATTGAGGAGGCACCAGAGACGCAAGAGAGCACCACACATGATGTCACAGACTACAGTGACTGGTCCACGTTTGACAGTAAGTCACCATGGCTTCTATTCTCTTTTCCTGCTGGTTTTCTGACTTGTCTTTACACCCTCCCAAGATGTTTTTAACCCTAACTATGTTTATAAAGACCACTTTTGAGTGTGTGATTTGACATAAGTCTCTTAATCTTTGAACAAAATAGCATTCTTGTTTTTAATTTTATTCCTGAAATGGACTACACTAGCAGTTACTGTCCAAGCTGTTCGTAAGCTTCATACTGCTGTTGCTCACTGGAGTACGGCATAATACCGTTGTTGCATGTGAGCATGATCCTATTTAATATGCAGAGGGATAATGTGTACCAAACATAGCACTAAGTCACTGTGCCACTGTTGATGCAAGAGGAGCTGTAGAAGGAGATTACAGAGTCTCTTGGGCCTATCTGTTTGATTGAAGTTCCTGTTTTAAATATAACTTGACGTTACAAACTATATTTTTTGTAAGACTGTAACCTGCCTTTTTTATCAAGTTTTCTTCACATATGAGTTTCTATAGTTACAGCAATGGAATTGTGTTAGTTGCACCTCATATTTGTTTGACGACTCCTTTCCCACTCATTCAGTAGCAAAAAGGAAGGATGCTGTCGGATTTTCATTCTAAAGATGCCCTCCCTCTTTTTCCTGTGTCCTCCTTGCACTAGCGCCGGCAGTGGAGCCTGCAGTATCCTATGCTGCAACAGCTTATCCCACACACACATACAACCCTGATCCAGTTCCAGCCTCAGCCCCACTACAGGAAGAAGTAGTCAGTCATAACAATGGAAGACTCGCCACGGCAGAGCACTCAGTGGTTAATATGATTGCTGCCACCACCAATGACTCAATTACGATAAGTTCATGTAATGGAACCTTCATATCATATCCTGTTATATGCCTTCTATTATCCTTATGACTGATAAATTCATATGAACTATTTTCTCAATAATAACTTGAATAATTAGAATTTTGTTTAATGTGCATCTAATTTCTAGCCTCATCTCCAAGAAAGATATACGACACAAGAGATTCTGGTTCCTCTGTGACTCAGATTGACTTTGATGATGACAAGTACCGACGGCGCCCAACTCTGAGTTGGTTTGCACAGATCATCAAGTAAGCGTCTCTGTGGAATTTATTGTGTATTTACAGTTTAATTGCAACATTTATATTCACAATATGTACAGTAGGGTCCCTAAGACTCCGGATATATATAAATATAATTTGTCTCTTTTCAGAAATCGCACCGGTGGAAAGAGGAAAGCCTTGACTCTGAAGCAGAGGATCTTTCTGCTGCTGGTGTTTGGGGTCATTGGTTTCTTCACCCTCATCATCATCATGGCCAAACTGGGCCGGGCTTCTGCAGACTCAGACCCCAACCTGGATCCCATGTTCAACCCCAACATCCGCGTGGGCCCCATGTGACTGGCTCTTCTCTCTCCTCTGCTCTACTCCACTCTTCTAAGCTCAACGGTTAGAAGTCACCCGTGGACTGCCGAAGGTGTTCTTCCAAGTTCTTTGTTCTTTTCTTTTGTGGTGGGACCAGCGGAGCAGTAGCCTGTCTCTTGACCGCATGTGCGAATGTAAGGTTTGCCCGGCCAGGACATGGTGAGAACACAGTGCTGCAGCCGCCACAGACTTGGCAGATATATTTACAGTGTGAACTGATATTTTGCCCGCACCTTTTAATGTTCTCCAATACCGTAATGTCGTCACACTACTCTCGGTTGGATTATGTGTTCAATATACAGTACACAGGGAGTTGAATTACAAAAGCGGACTGGTTTAGCAATGTCTTCTCTGGTCAAACTGTTTAAGATATTATACAATGCATTTTTTCACATGCAGTACTTGTAGAACCCCCTTTAGACCCTACCTGTGCTGTTGATCTTATGCACTCTATTTTATGCCTATTGAGCTTTGGTTGGCCTTCTATTTTTTTTCTAATCGTCTTTCATAGATTAAATTCTTGGAAATGTAAGACAATATTTTCCAACTGAATTACTACATCGGGAAAATATATGTTAAATGGACACAAGTGTCCTTTGCTAAATTGCATTTCCGGCACACCAATGACAGTTAACCATGAAGTGTGGTTTTATGCCCAGTATAAAAGGTATTTCATATGATGTGACTATGTATAAGTTATTTTAGAGCACTATAACAAACACAATCTTCTAACCATGTGTAACCATACACAAGGACATCGAAATAAAACTGAATGGCTTTATTTATACTTACCCATGTGGCCACGAAAGGCCATACATTAGATCTTCTGCTTAGATCTGATCCTTCTTCTCCTTTCTTTTGTGTTTTTTTTTTCTTTAGTTTTGCTTATGGAGAAAAAACTGGAAATACTCTTGACAGAGCTTTCTACAACATTCAGCTGTTACACTACATATCTTCCAATTTTCTTTTTTGATAGTTGGACATCACAAATTTATGAAAAGTTATTTAATTATAAAAAAAAAAAACAGACAACAGACTATTTTGCTGCTGATTTAAAATGTCTCTTGCAGAGGACTAAGACATTTGACTGCATTTATAAAGTGGCTGAACCGCAGCTTACAAGACTGATTGATTTATTTACATTTCCAACTATTAAATAACAATCTTTATATAAAAAAGTTATGCATTCAGTTTTTTAGTTATGTCTTCAATCTGGATGTATCCACCCAGAGACATTTTATTACAATTTTGTTTTGAGCATGGAAAATGAGTGTGCACTGTGCTTTGGGTTTGGAGGCTTTGTGTGTCTGTGGACAATGATCTCATAAGATTGTGCTAATTCAGAGAGGTGGACAGACAGACTCAATTGTGTGTATTCTGTGATCCTCACAGCCAGATCGCCTTAGTACTCTTCTGCTCTGAACTGGATGATCATGAACTCGTAACCAAACCGAGCACAAAAAATGGTCAGGTTAAAAACTAGAGGGTAGAATGAGAAGAATTACTTCAGAGAAATGTTGCATCATGTGGTAGAAAATGGTGTTTCAAAAGTTCAATTTGAAAACATAGGACATGAAATGCCAAACTCACTGACTGATGCCAAAGATAAGTGGCCCATTTGGCGATTGCCTGCCTGAAGAGAGTATACGGTGGCAAAAGCTGACCAGTAGAAATTCACAACTTGGAAAATCTGTAAGGGGAAAAGATGGTGAAAGGCTTAAGAATGGTAATGATGCATGGTTTTAGGGAGGACATACATTTATCAGGGGGGACTTAATTTTCATCAATGAGTAATATAATAATTGACAAGGTTATATATAACTTTTACCAGTATAGCCTCTGTGTGTCTGTGACTCGGGAAGCGATGGTTTTTGATATAATAGTGAAACATGATATCTGATATGAGCATCGCAGTCTGGAATAGGCAGATGAGCACTGACACAATGTAGAACACTGTTCTCTTTGAGAAAGAGGCTGAGAGCAGCCATCTTACAAACGCTGTTTCTCTCTGAAATCAAAAGTAGCCTATGATCAGTTACAGAATATGCCTTAAATAAATATGATTATGATAATAATAACAGTAACAAATGTTTTACTTCAGGCTACTTAATTTTGTCTACTTCTGATATTGGGCAAGCAAGGATTTATTGCCTAGACAAGCTTTTTAATTTTAATATTATTTGAATCACCCTATGAGTAGCCTAGCCTACATTAAAATTGATAGGTCTAACTAGAACTATTTGGGAATATTTTTTCCGGGATTAGCTGTGCAAAGAGCCTGAATGAACGAAAAACCAGCATAGGCCTACGTGGTCAAGAAATGTTTCCTCCTCGGCCTCTGCATCGTCAGATCCCATTTTCTTCTGAGAATTGTTGCCCTAGGAAATTAAATGAATTCGCCTACTCTAATTAATGAAAATTCAAACTTATGTAATAGGTAGGCTGTGGAGTTTGAATAGACGGCTACCCTTGGCTATACATTTCCTAATGGTTGCAGCTTTTGTTTCTGTCTACGTCATAGTAGCATCGTTTATGTCGTAGGCCGCATCGGATTTCAGACGAGATTCGCTCTAGAACAGCGGAGATCTTTGCTACAACTGCCCATTTAAAAGGAATTATTGGTCAATTAATGATGAATTAAAATGAATTATGGGTTAGATAGTATCAATGAAGACTGATGATATAGTATCAATGAAGAATGCTGTAACACAGAACATGTTTCTGAAAAAGCTCAAAATAGCATGATTTGGCCCAAATAGCATGGATTGGCCCAAAACTGGACATGTGACAGACACAAGCAACAAACAATTTATGAGGAGTCAAGGAATTTACTCTAGGACTTGGCCTTATCACATATGGCGTAGCATATTGCCAAAGATCATTGAATATTGACACTACCACTTAGACGCTCTGATATTTTCTAAAAACACACATTGCATCATAGTAAACCCAGCAACAGAAATATTAATTCTATACAGTATAGTTATCATTTTTTGGTTTTACCCTAATGGCTCTGTCTAAACTGAATCAGCAGGCAGGAAGTCTGAGAGAAATTTAAGAAAATGTATCCATGGAGATAACCCTGACCATGTTCAATCACTGAAAATGAACATTGGCATTTGACTTTCAGATAACCCCAACTAATGAGATAAAATAGTGGAATAATATAGTGTTGAAAAGTACACTCTGTATACGCGAGAGTAGGTACAGTATGCACTCAAAAGTAATCCCTGGAATAGAATTCAAAATTATATGACCACCACCAGTAAAATACAATATCATTTATTTGCATCATATTTCAGTGACAGGGTCTTTTTTCAAAAGGCAGAGGTACAATAGTATCACAGATGATGAGAACCTCAAGTTACAGTATAAAATTAGCCTGGTTAACACCAGCCTAAATCTCAAGTGAGATTTAGTCTGGGGACCACCTATACATTTTCTCGTAGGGGACTTCAGGTTCCATTTGTCCAAAAGTTTGCGCATCGTCTTGCCGTCTCGCCCCGTTCTCTGATTGGGTCCCAAATCCATGCGAAAATTTCGGCCATGGTCTCTAGGCTGCTGTGCAATTCGGAACAAGCGCGCAAGGCAGCATGGGTATTCCCAGGCTAGTATAAAATACATTTCTATATATAACATTTCACAGAACATAGAGAAACTGACATGAAAGGCACTTCATATAAATTAGTTTCTAAGATGTCAGTGAAGCATTTTCTGTCCTTTTTTCCCTCGATGCCTGGATACCTCAGTCAGAATCTTCATACTTACTCCAAGAGCCCTGACACCTACTTTGACAGCGTAATGAATCTGAGGACAGACAGGCAGTGTTTAAGATGTAAGCACCACTTTAAATTGAGACCACGATGACAAACACACACACACACACACACACACACACACACACACACACACACACACACACACGCATTAAAATGGAAGTAAATACTGAATTTCAGTCAGGACCAACTTACCTGTTGAGACTCTGCTCTCCCATACCGTAACTCAGTGACAAAGTGTTCACAGTTGCCCCGTAACACACAGTAAGGTAACTCTAGGCCTAGAAGATGGTGGGCATCCCTCAGTATGGCGTACACGTCCCTTGGCTCATGTTTCTTGTCCAGCAGGTTGTTGACATGGAATCTGTCCTTCCCCACCACCTCTGTCAGCTCCTCTTTCAATACAGTTGCTTTATCATACATCACAGACATCAGTCTGTTTGGACCAGGCCCTGTGATCTCAGCTAAGACATATGTGGATGGATTAAAACGACTTTGTAAACAAAGTAACTCATGGAGAATTAGGGACATGTGAGTGTGCATGGGGCTATTTTGGTTTCTGTTAATCCTTTCCTGCAGTGTGAATAGCCTTCTGCTAAACATTCACTTAGTCATTGATATGGGTAGACTGACAAAATTAGTGAACTTATTTAGCCCGTTTGCACTGATAACAATGAGCAAAGAACCACACTACTCACAAGGAGGAGCTAAATGGACTATGTCACCCTCTCCTATGTACAGGGCCCAGTGTTGATATGTTCCACGGAATATCTCTATCAAGTCCCCTGGCTCTGGATGACACTAGGAAGATGGGATCAAAAAGTACATGTGGCATGTTGTAAAATATTATTTTAGTCACACATTAAGTATGCATTGCAGTAAAATCCTTGATCTTTCAACTCCAACAACTGTGTGCAGTAATGAAGATATACTACATATAAAATAAATTAAAAGAATGAATGAAGTAATTGATAGCTTCATCATCTTAAGCAATACAATCCATGGTTTCAAAAGATATTCAGCAATGGTTCAGTTCAGTTTCAAAAGAGATTCATCAATGGTTCAACCAAAACTATTCTAAGGGTACTTACATAGATTGGTCCCACTAATCCATTGCATCGAAACAACATTGTATCCAAAAGAAACCCAAGTTAAAACTGGCTTCCTCTATATTCTGGTTTCAGGTCTTCTGTATAATTGAGTTTTCTTTCTCTCCAGATGGGATTTCTTCTTGAAAGTTTTTCTAAGAGGTATTTGCTGCATTTATTTACTTAAGCAATCATGCAGGCAATGTGTATGCAGTTACACTTAATATAATGAAAGCAGTGTAAAACAACCAACAGAGGACATCTCTACATTTCTAGGTACTGCTGTAACCTTTGCTGTTGTCCACTTCAAAGTGATTTAAATAGACTCTCCTGTCATTAGGCTCTAGCCATGTAATTGGATTTCCGTCTACCACTTCTGCTCATGAATGAGAAAGTTAAAGTGCAACAACCGTCCAGCAGTAGTAAACACTTTGAAACCAGTAATTTAAACAGCTTTACAAAGTAATAGACAGAAATACAGTATGATTAGAAGGCTATGGCCAGGCTACTGTAACTGCATCCAGACTCACTGTTTACATATCGATAGATTAAAGTTGTGTAGCATTTAAGTGTTAACCATGCACATTTTGTTATGAAATGCATCCCCTTCATGCAAATATTGTTTAGTGGAATAGCTACTGTTCAGCTATATGCATTCAAACAGAGAATGCAATATACAGTATAAACATGAGGAATAATGAGGAATCTGATGCATCATGACAAAAGTTTAAAAGGGCAATCCAGTACACATCAATGACACAAAGTCAAATGACACCAATAAAAGCTCATTTTTTTCTTTTATTTTGTATTTAAACCATGACTGCAATACTTCTTATACATTGTTTTATAGTCTCTGCCTTACTACATCGATCTGTCAGTGTTTTTCAGAAAGTGTTTCTTGCTTAAACAGTCCCTATTCATTTTTTGCTGCCAGTGATTTTACATCTTCCGTTGGCAGACCATTTATTAGCTCTTCTAGAACATTCTGATTTCAAAGACCCTTCAGCGACAGAGTGCTGGTTAATGGCCATTTGACTTTTCAAATGATCAAAAACTCTTTAGCAATACTGGCCAAAACTACATTACCTTCCCCATACACTAGTCCTTATACATTCCTGTGTTGGGCTTTCAATTAAACCTGAACATGGAGGGACATTCACGTTACTTTAATTTAGATCACTAGAGAGACTAACATTACAAAGACTTTCATCAGTCACCAAAACATTTTGAGCACTTACATGAATACCATTGATCTTTGTTAATGACACTTTAATCTTTGTTACAATGTCACTTGTGTGTGTCTGGAGTAACTTACATATTGCAGCAAGTGAACATTTTGGCCTCAAAGTTGATTTATTGAAAAATGAAAACTATACCGTTACATACACACATACACTACTGGACTGGATTGACTGGCATTGATACCCGTACTGACTATATAGTCCTCTTGCACAGCCGCCAGCTTCATCGTCCATGCACCTAGAGTCAGAAGAAACAGAGAAAAAAAGATAAGTCTATATTTTTACACACACAATAATACACTGTTGAGGTACAAGATAGAAGTTAGCTTGTATCTCAACACAGTTGCATTTCATTACGGACAACTGCAAACAAATTTCAATGGCCACATATCATTTCAAAGATCTGTGCCAAATTATAAGGACTGACCCACAGAATATATGAGTGAGCAGGCTTACAATTGACAGATTGCTGTCCCTCCTGAGATTACACCCATGAGTACAAATGGTCCCATGAGTGCCAATATAAGGAGGATTTGAGACTAGAACATGAAGTACAAATGAACATGAAGTGCAAGAGTGAAGTGAAATATAAGAATTCACTTACGAAGAGTTATAAGTGAACTATAAGAACACAGACACTAATAATTTACTTAGGCCTACATATCCACAACGTGGTCTTAGCATTGGATTAACCTTAGCGAGACTGTTAACCTTAGATCCATGTTATGCTGCATACACATTCAACATTCAACGACAGGAGGTACGCATTACACTAAAAAATGCATTTGTACCCTTTTATAGTCACCATTTCAAATAGCATTAACATAATGTTAAATTAGGCTGGCCGAAGGCTGGCTAAAGTTAGCCGATGAGCTAAGCATAGGTGCACAGCACATCAAGTTACATTTCCATAATTCAACAGTCTTACTTACAAAAGATGTATTTATTTGGTAACAACGCCCCGCTATTTACAGAATTAGCTATCGGACAGTCCATATAGAGCCAATACACAATGTAAAAAACAAACAAACATACATTTACCACAGACAACAGAAAGAGAACACCACTGTCTGGAGAACACCGAGTTGAGTTGACCACGTTGAAAGTGTGTCGTCATCAAAAGATATTTGAACAGTGTCCAATCAGCGGACAGCAAAAACGATAGCGAAAAAAAAGTGAACTAAATATTTATGCATAGGCCTATGCACATATTGAAAATATATCACGCCTAATGCTAATCTAAGTAATTTGTTTTAGACACGGAAGAAAAATAGACATGTAGCTAAGCAAATTTCTAGCCGTGGTTCTAGTCATATGACAGAGGGGGTAAAGGTCAATTCTGTTGAGAAACATGGCGGCTCCCATTGACAGGTAACGTTACTGAGATACCAAGTTAATAAGATTAACTGAGGGGATAGTGTTCCAGTCTTTTACCAGTAGTTTGCTCTTTCTCGTTGTGGTTATTTGCAGATCTGCATACTTCCCGAGTTGTTATTGATCGATAAATAGATCTATTATACTTGTTCAAAAGGAGTTCCAGTACTCCACCATCCGAAGATACTTGTCAGTAGCTGCTAAACGTTTGTCGATAACGTAACTTTCAATCAAATCGATTTCCAACGTACCTTTCTGTGCCTTTACTTTATACACATAATTTAAGACGCAATGTTTTTAATAGGTTGTTGTTAAATTATTTGATATCAGACCATGTTTATTATCGAAATGATACTCAGTTGAAATGTTTCTGTCCATTTCCTAGGATGAGACCGTTTCTCGTGACCCTGCTGTTTGTGCTTTTTAGCATCTCTGACGCTGTGGATCGTAGTAACTTCAAAACATGTGATCAAAGTGCCTTCTGCAAGTGAGATAATCTAACTGCATTCTGAAACAGCCCCAATAATGTTACTTGAAATGACTCTTTACTAATACATAGTAGCGGATATCAAACAAATATTACATGTAGTAATTTCATGTTTAGGCTACATTCGTTGTGAATATTGCGGAGTATCGAAATAATTGAGCCCCATTATATACTCCTACATGTACATAACCTAAACCCAGCAGCATTAATAAAAAAAATCATTGTGTGCCATCATCTTACCTTAATGTACATTTTTATGAAAGCGATGGCATTGCATCTTGTGTTCATGTGGCTGCACTCTTATTGTTAGCACTGGGAAATGTACTGCATCTTTATTTGAAGTCATTGCCTTTTGACTATTGAATTTAACCTGACTATTCATTCAATCATAGTCTCTCACTGTATGACATTGTGGACTGACCAGAAAGATAGGAGATTGTTAAATGATTACTGTATTGATTTCAAAATTCTTCATATGTTTTAAGAGTGTGATGATTTGCATACAGTAATCACAGTGCCATTCCATCCCTTGTGTGTGTGGCCCTGCAGGCGTCAGAGAGAAGTAAAGCCTGGCCAGTCTCCGTATAGAGCCTTGCTGGAGACGATGGAGCTCAGTGATGCACGCCTCACACTGCAGCTTATTAACGAGAACAACAAGGTCTGAATGCTCAGCACCATTTCGCACACGAACCAGTCAGTTTGTTATACTGTAGGTGGACAGATTTGTGTACACTGATATTAATAGGTTCCTCTGTGGACTAGGTGCGATTACTGCTGGAGCTGTACAGGCTGCAGGGGAACATGACACGGGTCAAAATTAATGAGCTCAAACCGCTCAAGCCACGATATGAGGTGCCTGACGTGCTCGTCAAAGACCCGCCTACTGAACCGTGAGTGTGGCCATGGCGATGTTTACTTAAGCTGCAACTTCATGTCATAATATGAAATGTTGTCCATACAGGGAAATGTTTAATAGCTGATTACCTAAGCTATAGGTGCTATTGCAACTTAAATCCTTCAAAATCTGTTCTTTACATAAATGCAGTGATAAAGGTAGTGAAATGATTTGCGGGGCCAACTTATGTTATTTAGCAATTTTTCTTTCTTCGCGTACAGTGACGTGGACTCTTTCACTAGTTTGGACATCATGCCTCACAACCAATTCAAAACCGTTTTGAAAAACACATTGACTTACACTGCCAGTTCATACAATGGAAAACTTTGTATTTTTCTATGGAATGTTATAGTTGCTGGTAGGAGCATAAGAACAGTCTCTCTCTCTCTCTCTCTCTCTCTGTATCTATCTCTCTCTCTCTCTCTCTCTCTCTCTCTCTCTCTCTCTATATATATATATATATATATATGTGTGTGTG
>JASCQY010000388.1:16655352-16668956 GCA_030264315.1 Sardinella tawilis
TTTTTTTTTTTTTTTTTTTTTTTTTTTTTTTTTTTTTTTTTTTTTTTTTTTTTTTTTTTTTTTTTTTTTTTTTTTTAAATCTCATAAACGTCTCTTACTTTCCCTAGGTTTTCAGAGACCGGTCTACCTATTTCATAAAGGACCTTCGAGGAAGTGATGGCTTTCACTCAAAAGCAAAATCCAGAGAAGACATTGGATTTGTTTGGGCTGCATCATGCCTTTAACAGGTTTTGAAACATCAGATTGGCAGACAATACATTAACATTTAACTGGGACCAAAAAAGGAACTCAATTAAATCTTTCTAATTGGACATCTAAACATTGTTGCACTGAAAGGAACTGACTGATTTGCCTCTGTGAAGTTATCTTTTGTACAGTAGAGATAACTTTGGAAATGCACAGGAACTTTTGAAAAGACTCGTTCAAAAGGACGGACGAGAAGCAAACAGGCCTCTCGCCCTTTTTGTGTCATGTTTTGTGTAATCCGTTTGTTTTGAACAAGACAAAATTGTCACTTTTTTTGTAATAGGCCTAAATACCAGTGGCAAGCACATACCCCAAATAATTAATTTTCTCTCCCTCAAGTTACAAAATATCCATAATCCCACTGATCGTTTTTTTTTTTTTTTTTTTTTGTCATGTTCAATTTTGCAATATGTTTTAGAGGACGACTGCTTATACTTCATTTTTTTTTTCTGATGGTGAAAGTTGTTTGTATGGTTCTTGGTGTTTAGTTGAGTTTGAAAAAAAAAATCTGTTGCTTTTTAGAGGTCTAAAAAGGATGAAAAGTTCGCCTCCGTTTTTAAAATTAAATTAGCGTTTATGGCTGGTACCATAGATGAATGCAAGGACACTTTTTTTTTTTTAATTTTCCTCCATCCTAAAGTCACTTGAGTACTTAATATACCAGGGTTAAAGGCTTGTTTTTATAATCTAACAGAAGTACACTTTACAAATTTTAAATCAACCTGATTGACCAAATGAATAGATAATTTTACAGTACTCTTTTTATCACTGAGACTTTAAGACATACAGCCTACAAAACTTCACATTAACCATCTTAAGGTCATAAAAACTAATCATCTATAGTACAATACACACTTATCCGTCATAAAAGCAGAGCTATGTTATCGCCTGGCTCAAGTGCAATATGCTCATTTTCCATGAACATGACAGGATTAAGTATTATTCTAGAGGAAATGTCCCGCTGCATGTTTTTGTAATACGAAAAAACTCTGATAATGGTTTCATAGCTAAATGCTCAGGCCATAATTATTTTTTTGTCGAAAGCCAAATATTTTCATGATCTTTCCGACTGGCAAATTCCAGATGTATTCAAAGCGTTCATCTGGAGTTCAAATCGCAATTTGAACAGGTTCAAAGAACAATCTGCCATCATGCTCCAAAATGTGGCAGTTTTGTGCAGCGGTTCCTGACCTTTGTATGCTACGGGCTAACAGTGGGCCCATTTGTCCCTTCTCTCAGTTTCACACAATTGCTTTGTTTAATTAGCAAATAATGCAGACACAGTGTGGTCTGACACCCCCGCCCCCAAATAACCCAATGCTGATTTGGTTTGGTTTCAAGACCTGGCATGCAGCTCCACTCCCTGTCCCTACATTATATGGAGAGTTTAATATGTTTTGTTTGTTTTGTTCAAGAAGAAAACTGATTTTGATATATTAGCAGAGGTTAGGAGTCTGATAGACATTTTGAATGTTTAATATGAAACAAGAGGACTGTGTTGAGTGTTTTAAGTTTTACAGAGAGGTTCATGTGAGCCTCTAGAAAGATTTTTGACAGTTTATTATTTGTTCTTCTGTTCACCGTTCAATTTGCACTGACTTGGGATAAACACACACATACGGCTCACGTGTCTGTTGAACTGTGTGCAAAATTGCCCTTGAATCAGCTTGTCACATTTTTATATCCTATTTTTAACATACATTTTTTGGAAATGGTCTGTTGGAATTTAATGTGAGAAATAAGACCCTTTGTCTTTCAAACAAGGTCAGTGTCTGACCTGATGCACTCATTCTGTTGAAAAGATGGTGATGGAAAAAATATGAAAACAAAACAAAAAAACATTTTGAAAATAAACATCATATCAATTACATATGAGTTGTAATTTCTTTAACATGCTGTTATGAATAAATTTATACCACTCACTTAAAAAAAAGGTTTATACAGCTTCATTCCATGACATTTATGTCCATAACACATTGATGTTATTCTTTTGTCTGTGACATGAATACTGTGGAAGGTAATGATGCATTACAATATACAGTAGGTCATGGAAGGTGATGGCGGAGACCTGAACTTTCGATTACTGTTTTTTTTGTCTGCTGTTAATGAATGTTTTGTATGTCAGTATGCTTCATAAACAGGACAGCCGCAATGGGCCTATTTCACGCAGCCTGACGCAGGGTAAAGTTACTTCCTGTGATGCTAATGACAGCCAATAAGATTCTGAATTAGTGCACCAGAATTATTAACACCTGTGCATATCCTGTGACTTCTGGGGGAAAATGGCTGCTGTGAAATAGGCCTATTCCTTGAGGAGAGTGTTGGTTTGTGGGCTCATCTTACATCTGGTAATTAAGGCCTGCTGCAACAGATGGCAGTAATTTTAAAGCCAATCAGTGTCTTTAATTAATTGTGAACCCTGATGCATTGAGGCACACCCCAGCCTCCCTGTATAAGATACTTGTGCTCTTTCTTTTACCAAGTGTATACTTGCCTGGTCCCCATGATGTGGGTATCCAGTTTACCTACCCTAGGCTAGGTGGAAGTACTGCATATTGCCTCAAGGGGGCGTATGTCATCATTTCCACTAGTTTGTCTGCCTGGTATTTGACACTAAATTCCCATGCCCAATCGTTTTGTATCCCTGCAGACAGGAATGTTCAATCAGTTTGATTCAGTGTGTTTGTGGTGTCAAAAAGCCATCAGATTTGACATACTCTTATTGCGGGTCCAATTTCAAGGTTGCACCTTTAAATTAGGTCACTGCCACCAGACACTGATTTACAGTTGTCTGCACAATTACCTATGCTATCTGAGAATAAAACCCATGACGCCGATGTCTGTAGCTTTTTAACTGTTCACATCATGAAAGTATGCAGCCTTATTCAATGTTTCAAGTGAGGCACAGGTACCTCACCAGTTGTTTTGTGGGTGTTAATTATGTGTGGATTGATGCTTATGACCATATAATAATGTAACAGTGTATAGGCATTAAAAAATATTATTGATACTTACAGTGACCAATTCTCTGAATATAAATGGGTAATCAGATGTTCGAACTGAGATTATTTTGACAGCAAAAATGGAAACTATGGTGTACAGTCAACTGGAGGCCCAAAACAAAAAGACATTTAAATAGCATAAGACTGTAAAGTCAATGGAGCATCACATCAAATAATGTGTTCTCTTTACTCCAGCCGTTTTCATCAGGTTGTGATTTAAATCCTGAATTTAACATATTAAAATATTAGGAACAAGATACTATTGCAATGCAACGATATCTAAAATGGAATCATAACAATCCGTATTTGTATTTTTTATATGTCATTAATTTAGGCCTAAGCCTATAGTAGGCTATTTTTTCATTTGTCATGCGTGTTACATCAGAGAATTGTGTTGGTCTTGCAGTAACAGAACCAGCCCATAAGGGGGTGCTGCAGGCCCACCAGCTGATCAGCCCTCTCGCCTCAGCAGCATCCTCATGAAGGCTTCAGGAACATGTCAGCTGAACTCGGTCAACTAATACAACCCCCATAAAATATTGGTGTGCATTACAGTATCTGAAGCCAAAGCCACTATTTTTTTTTTTTTTAGTTTAATCAGAAAATTACACTTGGATTCCCTTGTGTCAATCAGATTTCAGGATCTGATATGTTGATAATAGCCTCCGGCCTTTGGGTAAGAAACCTGATAAGTGCCAAAGGTCCAGTAAGTGAACCCCCCTTATTGATTGGAGCTGCTGCAAATGGGGATGCAGTGAATTTGTTCGCTTGAGAGTACAGAATATTGATCCCGGGATCCGCAGAAGGCTTTAGCTACTCTCGAGTTGAAATATGGGACTATCTTGACCGTCTGTTTTCACCTCCACCATTGGATTTAAAATAGTTGACCTCTTTGAGTTTGTGCTAAATATTTAGCAAGTGTGCGAGGCAGTGTGTGTAAATTTTCACAGCTGTGTAGTCATGCCAAGACATGAACTCAGGCCAACCATGCTGATCAAATACTGCACCCAATAGCCATCCACAGATTAGGTCCTTTCCATGAATGTTGCTTTTCTAGGCTCCAGTGTCATTTGTTTTAGGTATACAATGGTCATCAAAGATGTGTGTATGTACAGTATGTATGCTTGTGAGTGTGTGTGTTTGTGTGTCCGCGTTTGCATGTGTGTGTATGTTTGATGTTTGTGTATGTCTGTATGTGCACTTGTGTGTGTGTGTGTGTGTGTGTGTAAGAGAGAGAGAGTGTGAACCTGTGTGATGTGTTTACATGCATGAGTGTGCACCTGTCTGTCTGTCTGTCTGTCGGTCTGTCTCTCACCCTGTTAATAATTCATGGTCCCTCCCCTGCGTTCTATCACACTTCACCCCAACCTTGGTGCTGTATGTTTCTCATTCCTGCTGTAATTTAGTGAGCATGAATATTTCAAACGGGCTTCGCCTTGTTTGCTGAGGAGGCCAATTCAGAGTGAAATCTGAAAGAAAAAGAAGAAGGAGAGGGGAAAAAAAATAAAAAGAAAGAGAGAGAGAGAGAGGAGGGGGTGAGAGAGAAAAAGAGAGCCACTCTCTTCAGGCACTCTCTGTACGCTGTTGCCTTGAGCAAACCCAGCCTGGCAGCCAGAGCTGGCGCACCACCCTTCTCCATGCCTCCCACTGCCACACAGCATACAGAGAACCACACACACACAAGCACTCGTTACGTAACAACGAGTAAGCGAGGCGTCAAGTGCTAAACAGGTCAGCCCAATTAAGGCCATCTATTGCGAGAGAGAGAGAGAGAGAGAGAGAGAAGGGGGGGGGGGTTGTCCACTGCTAACCAGGCATCCAGGCACCCCCTTAGTCATGGCAACTGGTTCAAATGCGCTGGCATCAGCATGCAGTAATCAGGTATAGCCAGCATGCTTGCTTATGGCCAGCAGGAAGTCTTGACCATGGGAGTTCACACACAGCATGTGCCACTTAGGTAGGCTTAGTGGCTCTAAAAAAAATGAGCAAACTTGACATAAATGCATGAGTCACATGTGAGGTGTTCTACCAAACCCGGGCTGCCATGACATTCTACTCTGCAGTGTCATCTTTTTTTTTTTTTTTTTTGATATCATGTCCATAGAATATCTATAAATTCTCCTCAGTTGCAGCGTTTTTTGCATTCTTTCCCTTCTGGATGTGAAATGCAGAGAATCCATGCGCATTTTTTTTCATTATATCTGCTTGGCTAACCATGGCGTTTCATAGCATCATGAGAATTGAGGGTTGGACGGCGCCATAGAAACAAAGAGGCGCCCATCCTTTTGATCCAAGCTCTCTCAGGTGCTTAGGGGCCGGATGCCCCTGGCGGGCCGATGTGGTGGGGACTGTGTGCTCGCCAGGCCCCCTGTGTGACTGCAATCAAGTGTGTACTTCATTTGGTGTGTCACACAGCGATTGACTATAAAGAGAGAAAGGGACTGTGTGTGTGTGTGTGTGTGTGTGTATCACACTCTGAATGACTATAGTGGGAGAAGGACTGACTTTGTGAGTGTGTGTGTGTGTACAGTATGTGTATGTATCACACTCTGAATGACTATAGTGGGAGAAGGACTGACTTTGTGAGTGCGTGTGTGTGTGTGTGTGTGTGCCATGTGTGTGGGTGTGTGGTTTGAGCTGCAGGTTGGATCCTGGCCTCCTCCCCCTCACCCCAGGGAATAGGAATGTGTTCATCATTGAGAATTGCTTTATTGCTGCACCACTGCTCTGTAGTCGGTTGGAGCGGGCATGTTGGCCAGGGGAGGGTGGTGGAGGAGGAGGTGGAGGAGGGGGAGGAAGTGGAGGAGGTGGAGGAGGAGGAGGAGGGTGGGTGGTAAGCGTGGCTCTGTACAATTACAGAAGCGATGATGCAGAGGCTTTGAGGCTCACCGCCCCCATCAATCTGGCCTGAATGGTATAGTCCTTCATCTTAAAGGCAAAGCCTGTGCTGCTGTCTGGCCATGCACATATGGCCGGGGTGATCGTTTTTTTTCAACAGCTAAATAATTGTTTGTGTTAAAGAGAGGCTTATGCAGACTTCACACTATGACCGCTGACAGCCTCCCACTCATCCTTCTTTGCCTCCTCCTCCTCCTCCACCTCCTCTTCCTCTCTTTCTCTCCCTCCTCTGCGCCTCGCTCAATGGCATCCTTCTGTTCTCTGACTCTGAAGCATAGCCTGTTCACTCACTCCTCTCAGTGGCAATACGCTGAGTCTGAGTGACTTGTTTACTGTTCTGGAGTGCAGAACGATCCAAAACACACACACACACACACAAAATGTGAGGGTAAGATGACAGTGGAGCTAAAAATAGCCGGCTCTTACCATGTCTTCCCTACTCTAAGTTTCACTTCCGACTTCCTTTCTCTTTCCGTCTCTCCCTTCTTTCTCTTACCAACCACCATATTTGTGGACTGCCTAAAACCCTCTCCCTGTCTATGTGTATGTGCATGGAGGTATGTAACACACAAGCACACTTCCCTGAACACGTGACGGTCGTCTGACACAGACCATATTGAGTGCAGTGGAGCTTTCCGGTTAAATTCTTCACATGGTGATTATTACATCATAATCACGTCAAGCAACGGGAGCGCAGTAAGAGAGCGTACGAGGCATAGGCTACACCAGAACCCCCCACCCCCCCCACATACACACACACACACACACACACAGACACACACCTCCCCACAGATCCTCTCCACCAGTAGAGAAGACCACATGACAACAACAAGCAGCCCTATTGCCACGGCAACAACTGCACCATTGCTAAGGCAACAGCTGCAGAATGCCACGGCAACTCGAAAGTCTTTCTCGCGCGCGCCCTGCTCCTCTTTTTCACGTCTGCACTTCATTCAGCTCCTGCTCCATCTCTCTCTCTATCGCTCTCTCTCTCTCTCTCTCTCTCTCTGTGTCTCTCTCTTTTTAAAACCATCCCTGGCAATTTGTTACATTCTGATTGTTTTATGTGTCTCCGTATTCTGTGATGCATACCTAATCCCTACTCTTTCTCCCACTCGCACATCTTCTCTCGGTCTAATTCCCTCTCTCTCTCTCTCTCTCTCTCTCTCTCTCTCTGTCTCTGTTCCCTCCCTCCACGGTTTTTCTCTTCTCTTGTCCTCTGCCTGTTCACCATCTCTTCTTCCTTCTGTCTTGCTTGCTGAGCGCATCCCTTTTTGTACCATCCTCATCATCTCTCCCTCTCCTCCTTTCTTCATCCCTCCCTCCATTCTCTCCTCTCCTCACCATCATTTTGTCTGTGTTTTCCCTCCCTGTGTTTTCACTTTCTCTCCATCTCCTCTGGTCCCTCAGCTCCATGCTTAGAAATACACACACACACACACACAATCTCTCTCTCTCTCTCTCTCTCTCTCTCCCCCCATCTCCTATAGATTCAGTAAGCCAGTCCTCTCTCTCTCTTTCTCTCTCTGTCTCTCTCTCTCTCTCTCTCTCTCTCTCCTCTCACTGCCTCACTCTTTTTCTTAGAGTCCCTCCCCCTTGCTCTTTACAATCCCCCCTCCCTTCACCCTTTCTTTCCCTCTCTGGTTCAGTCAGTCAAAAAATACACGGATACACGGAAGCAGAAAGAAGGGGGAAAGGCAGGCAGGAAGGGAGAGAGAAAGAGAGAGAGAGAGAAAGAGAGAGAGAGAGAGAGAGAGAGAGTGAGAGAGAGTGAGAGTGAGTGAGTGAGCAAGCGTGTGTGTGTGTGTGAGGGGAAAGAAAGAAAGAAAGCCAGAGAGACAGAGAAAGCGAGAGAGAGAAAGAGAGAGAGAGAAGGTGGCTGGCGTGGGAGAGGGGAGAGGGGTCTCAGCCCTCAGTTGTGGGGGGTTGGGAGTCAAGTCGAACCCCACCTGTTTGGTTCCAGTACCATGGACTGTCTCTGCATTGTGACCACAAAGGTAAGCGAACATGTTTCTACTCTTGTCAGTTTGCACTGTCTGCAGGAGAACGACAGCAAAAGTCTGCCGTCGGAGGCGAAAGAGCGAAAGAGAAGAGACAGAGAGAAAGAGAGAGAATGGTATGGATGGGGTTAAGGATGAACTCGCTACCCTCTCTTTTTGTTTCTTCTTTGTCTTGCTCTCTTCTGTGTCTCTTTGTGGACTCTGAGCATGAGATTGTGTGTGTGTGTGTGTGTGTGTGTGTGTGTGTGTATGTGGACTAGAGGGGGGGGGGGAGTCAGGTGAACGGCTGACTCCACTTTGATGTGTGCCGCACACGCGCCACGCCGATAGCCGAGCAGCATCTCTCCATCCTCTCTTATTCCCCCCTTCTTCTTTCTCTTCTTCTCCTTCTTCTTCTCCTCCTCCTCCTCCTCCTTCTCTTCCTCATCCCTGCTGTGTTGTTCTTCCACAGACTCTAATTGCCCGTGTAGCCGTGTCTAAAGGCTGGCTTGTGTCTTGGGGTATTTTCTCTTCCCCCTTTCTGTTTCAGCTTCAGTTTTTTTTCTTCTTACCCCTCTGCCTTGTGTACTCTGGTTTCTCCCAGAGAGAGACAGACAGTGAATGTGTGTGTGAATGTGTGTGTGAGTGTGTGTGTGTGTGTGTGTGTGTGCAGCAATTCTGCTCCCGCGTGGCTCCATGTTGAGATAGTTAGCAGACCTGTGGTGAAAGGCAGGCGTGCAAATGATCGGCTTCAGCTCCAGTGGTTTGTGGATGAACAGCTGAGATGTTATGTGAGGGGGAGAGAGAGAAAGATGGAGAGAGAGAGAGAGAGAGAGAGAGAGAGAGAGAGAGAGAGAGAGAGAGTGGTGGCTTGGGGAGAGTGGAGGGAGGATGACATGAGGCAGAAACAGCAAAACTAAAATGACAAGAGGAAAAGAAGATGGAAGAACACTGCTGTGAAAGAGAGAAAGAGAGGGAGTGTGTGTGTGTGTGTGTGTGTGTGTGTGAGAGAGAGATGAAATTTGGAGAGAACATTTGGGAACGTAGAGAACCCCCTGTGTGTGTGAGGGTATGTCCATCTTTATGTCTGTGTTTGGTTTGGTGGTGTGTATGTGTGTGTGTGTGGAGGCTTTGTTCCTGAAGTCTCTCTTGAGATTTGCAGAAGGAAGGTTGACTGCATGCTGAGCCTGGGAGGCAGGTCTCTGCCTGGGTTAACTCAGTGAAAGCTTGGGGGAGCTGAGAGTTTGGGGCTTTGAGGTGCTGCAGGCAGGCAGGCAGGCGGGCGAGGGGGGCAGGCAGGCAGGCGGGCAGGATGCCCACACACTGGGTGTAATATCACAGCTGCTGAGGGCAGCGCTGCCACTGACAGGCACAAGGCAAGGGCCACACAGGCCCCTCCGCTGCCACCCTGGCTTGCCCCTGTCACGGAGTTGGCACACAGTGCAAGGGAAAGGTTTATGTAACAAAGTGCCGGATCTTTTTCCTTTCTCTCTCTCTCTCTCTCTCTCTCTCTCTCTCTCTCTCTCTCTCTGCTGGTATCTTCCACACTCCTCCACTCTCTCCCACTCACTTTCACTTCTCCCACTCTCCCATTCCCATTGCATGCACACACACACACACACACACACACACACACACACACACACACACACACCACAGATCCACTAAGCGCTGTGAAATTCAGTGGTTTCTGACGTGCCTATGAGACTGACTGTGTTCTAAGTGGGCCACATGGCCCAGCAGGTCTGGTGCCGCCACTGCTGTGTGTCAAACTGAGTAGAGTGTGGAGAGGTAATAACAACAGTGAGCCAAGCAAAGACATACACACACACACACACACACACACACACACACACAAGCAAAAACACGCAAAGTTGAGCTCTTTGCTGTTTCCTGCTTCCGCGTGTTCCGGTATCGACTAGGAGCTCACAGGAACACTCACAGGGACAATCCGGAACGGTTTCCATCTCCTTAGCTGATGCCCTAAAAATTTGATCAAAATTGGGTGTCTGAACCATCCCGCGTTCCGTGCTCATGCTGGATGCCTGAGCGTCTCCGGGTGGCGTGGGCTCGGATGCAGCGCGGCAACAGATGCATCCGACCGTCAGTGTTGGTTCTCGCCCAGTTTATTTGATTTAAGCCTGTTCCCTTGACAACCAAGCCGAGCTCCCCATTGTCAGCTGATGGACAATATGAAGTGGGTGGGAGTGATGTGTGTAGATAATGAGCAGACTACGTGTGTGAGCTTGTTTCAGGGTGTGTGTGTGTGTGTGTGTGGAGAGAGAGTGTGTGTAAAAGAGAAGAGTGGAGTGGGTTGAACATAGCACAGGTGTGTGTGTGTGTGTATTGCTATGTATGCATGTGTGTGTTATGCAAGAGGAGCACAGCGTATGCAAAGAAAGTAGTTTGATATGGACTCTTCTTCCTGCTACATTATCTTAAGACAAAAGTAAAGGCATAACGATCATGGCTATCGGTATCCTGACAGAGGCCCTATGGGGGACTTATTAAACACGGGCATTTGAGGCTGCCAATCACAAAAAAAAAGCTTAACAAGGTCTATTAAGAGCAATCAGAGGACCACCTGCCTGGCAGGAGCCCAGCAGTCAAGATTAGCTCTTAAATAGCTACATAATGCACGACTTTCACATGTTCATCTTGCTCAACCAAACCTCATGAGCAAAACTAAGCCTCCTGTGTTTGTGTGTGTGTGTATGTGTGTGTGTGTGTATACCGTATGTGAAAGTGTGAGAGAGAGAGAGTGCGTGTGAGTACTTACATATGTGTTTGTGTGTGATCATGTGTTTATGTAATCGTATGTGTGTGATTGTGACAGTGTATTTGTGATTCTGTGTCTGTGCCTGACGATACACAAAAAAGGCTAGAAGTGCTCGTCAGCTTAAATTCACACTGAAAATCACGAGAGGCAAAGGGGGAAGGCTGTGTCTAATTCATTTCTCTTTTAGATGAGAACTCGTGGTGTAAAATATTCAGATCGGTTACGTGAATCTCGGCATGCGTCTACATAATGTCTGTTGTGTCTCTGTGACAATCAGACTTTGCTTTGAAGCTCAACTTCAGAGTGCGCGGTGTGTCGCCAAATGACTGCTTTTACTTTGGGATGACAACAGAACATAGCCAGAAGCAGTCAACCGCACAGCTCTAAAACAGAACCCCCTGATTTAGGACGGCAAAGTCTCCCGAGACATATTACCACTGTAATCAAAAAGAATTCTGGGAGGGAAGACTCTTTCTGTCTGGCCCCAAGTGATTTGATTTCAGTTACTTGTACAGTATCTCTCTGTTTGCTAATTTGTAAAGGCTATCTCTATCTTTTTACAACAAAGTATTGATTGCTAAACCCACGGCACTTCCGATAGTTTTACATAAAAATGGCTGACTGGTGACAGCTACCCCTGATATTTCTGAAAATCCTCCACATAAAATATATCGTCTTGTCTGGAGTCCAAAAGGATTTGTCAGAAATAGTCTTCAGTGGATCGTTAAGAAACCTCCGCAGGTGACTGAATTGTGGGAGCCCCAGGAACTAGAACAGCGCTCTCTCTCTCTTTTTCTCTCTCTCTGTGGATATTTTCTCCTCGCCACATCATCACACGTTTCTTTGAAAGTGTGAAAAAGCCGGGTTGCTGGCAGAGGCGGTCCCAGCTTGGCCCGGAGAGAGGAGGCAGATGGTCAGTTTATTATTGGGGAAGGGGAGCATCGCGGGGAGGCAACTGCAGCCGTAACTCCTTCACCACATCCGCCGTTAACCACTCGTAATGACCTCCCATCTCCTCCACTTTGGAGGTTATTGGTGGCATTACCATACTTTTGCCACTTTTTATCTCTATACGGTCACACAGGCTATATGTAAGTTTACAGTAGTTTGTGGTTATATCAATGATGGACAGTGTTGATCTGACTATAAGAGACAGCCAGGTCAAACAATACTGATGGTAATAGTGTACATAATGTACAGTATACTTTGTACGCTACTGTGAATGTTGCACACCCAGAGCGCATAGCACATCTGCATGCCCTGGGCTTGAACAGGGGAGCTGACTGATCAAATGGTGATTTGACCTTATCAACAGCTCCTAGGATGTTGCAGATGGTCAAAACTCACAAACAAACACACACACAAACACACACACACACACACACAGAGTGAGTGAGGCTGTTGTACAGAGATTAGAGAGGAGGGTGGGGAGAAGGAGATGGTACTGCAGAGGACATAGACTTTTCCACCCTCCTGATGTACTCTGATATGCTCAGGGGAGCCATGACTTCACTCCCCCAAACAGCGTCTAGTAGTGAGTCGCTCCAGTCCTCCCTCTCCCCTTCTGCCCAGAGTTCTGGAGTGTCACCACACATCCCCAGTCCCCACTTCTTTTCATCCCACTTCCTGCTGATTCCTTCTCGTGACCCATTCATCTTTTCTCCTTCACAGTCATGTCATAATCGCCGTCTTTGAAAATAATGTTCCTTTCTAAATACAGCATAGACCTTCACCCTTCATATTATAGACTTTTATTGTACCTCTTTCTCAAGTCTGACCTCATTCCTACCTTCCAAACCATTGTCTTGCTTTTTTTTTTTACTTTCATTTTTCGTGCTGGTTAAAAAGACTTTCATTTCCAGCTTTTCTTGGATTCCCTCCCATTCTGCTACATCTTTGTGCAACCTCCTCCTCCTCCTCCACCTTCACTCACTCCATCCCTCCCTTCTGTTACTCTCCTTCATCCTCCTTTCCTCTCCTCTTCCTCATTAATGCATGCTCCGATGAATTATACATATGTGGAGATGTAAGTTGGTGAATGTCAGCAGATGCATTCCTTGCCTACATTAGCAGAGCTGGTGTGTAAGCTAATGTTAGCTTGTTAGCAGGCCTTTGAGTAGCACACTCAGTGGGCTGCACTTAACATCATTTTACTTAGTAAGCACGCTTGAATTCACAGATATTATTTGAAAAGTACAGAAGTATGATTAACCCCCTAGCATACTTGATTATTAAATATTACTGATTCTATCAAAGCAGATTAAGAAGTACCACAGTAGATGTAAATAAAAAAAATAAAATATTCAACTCGGGCACAGTAGGCTACCAGTACAGAGGCTGAATGCCATTTGAAGTTGGACTAAGGCTTGGTATTTTCATGTTAGCACTTTTCTGATGCCTGGTGTGTTTGATTATGAAAGGTTTTTCTTCATTATCATAGCACATAACTCAAAGGGTCGAGATCAGTGTTGAAGGAAGCGGTTCCTTTACAAAAGCACTGGAGAATTATGCTTGTGTGTGCATCTGTTTGTGTGGGCGTATGCTCATACAGATGTAGAAACAACCCCCAACCACCACCCCCATCACCACCACCACCACCACCACCACCACCCCTCTCCAGATACACACTGACACCCACACTGAAGCACCACACACGCACGCACACACACACACACACACACACACACACACACACACACA
>JASCQY010000388.1:16684953-16697631 GCA_030264315.1 Sardinella tawilis
CGGAACTATACACGTTCGCTCCCGTTGTAACGTATTATGTTGCTCTATCTTGGTCAATATTCCATAATCTTTGGTAACAGCAGTGATGTAAGAACCTACACTCTTGACATACTGTACATGGTCACAGATTTCACAGATGTTCTCATCCAGCTGGCACAGACTTACTGATTTCATTTACATTTACATCAACACCACATTTACTTTTTTGGTACTGATATTTACAGTTTTTGAATAGTTAAAGGGTTTATCCGGAGTGAATCAATCCGAAGCCCTGTTGTCTGAGGCTGCTGAGTGCTATCGATAGGTATCAGAACGACAGCAGTAGGTACAACGTAGACTGAATTCACTAACTGGCCAGTAATGCTAACAGATTAGGGCATATAAAAACAAAACTGACATGCCCTCATCAGTTTGTGTTGGCTGCTGTTTTGCTATTGATGAAAATCTGTCATTCTCATAACTATCGATAGCACTTAGCAACGTGAAACAACAGGGCTACGTGTCGATTCACTCTGGATAATTCCTTTAAGTGTGCTTGCTTTGCGAGCACTTACAAACACAGATTTTTCTGCCTGTAACCCAAACCATTGGGCACAATGTCATGAAATTTGGTACGCTGATAGAGGGGAAGACCCCGATTGATTGTACCACATCTCCTGCCAGGGCGCCGTCGCGGCTTTTCTCTGGAAATGCATTCTAGTTTCAATTAAGATTCCTGAAAAAAGATGAGATATCACTCTCACAAAAAAAAATACTTTGCAATGCTTCAAGAAATTACATGTTCTGAGGAAGTATTAGCTCAAAATCACTTCACAATGTTGTGACAAGAATTAAGACTAGTTTGTGTAATAATTCTGATGTTACATGGCAATAATAATGATAATCCATCAAGCCGACAGTAAACAGGAAGGAATATGTATTTGCAGTTTTAATCAATATACAGTAGTATGCTCAGAGTTTAGAAAAGCTCTGGGATCTCCCAGGCTTATCAGATGATTAGATGATGGGTAGGATGGGGTGGTGTGGGGAGTGTGATTGAGGTAGAGTGCATTAGGGGTGAGGCTAGAAACCTGAATGAAAAATCTGATTTTATTTGACAGTGATCTTGCAGCATAGTGCCATATAAGTGTTGAGTTATAATTAGCCTACTTATTTACTGTAAATAAAATGGTCAGAGGTACGTTTTCAAACACCATCATTAACTAAGTTAAGGGTAAGCTATCAACTCTGATGGTTGCAATGCCATGCAAACGTCTATTTAGCCGGTTGAAGGATATCATGGCCAACTGTTAAGACAATGGCCACATGCCTGACATAAAAATGGTATGAACTGATCACCCAGTGACAAGTAGAAACTGTTAAATGTTTTAACAAGAGCAATAAAATGAAATTAAATAGAATTGTGTGTCAGTTAAAATATTATTTAAGCTTAATTGATTGGGGATCACACTGCTCTGGATTTAAACGCCAGACTACTCTGCTTGAGTCCTGTCGTTTGTCACCATCCAATGCATGACATGCTTTTTACTGATTCCCTCCTTTATCCAAGGGCACTTACTACAGATGTCTGAACCATCAGAGGAGATCCATCATCAGAGTAGTGTTGTAGTATGTCTGTTGTATCCAACTCATAGGACTAGCCCAGGCCAATAGCCATATCCCTACAGTATACTGGATGTTTACATACCTGTACATATGAGCTGCATATTTTTTTTGTCATAAGGGTGTGTGTTTAGGGTGTATGTGGGTGGGCATGGGGAAAGATTGAAGGAGAAATATGATGAGAATTCATTTGTAGTCCTGTTGTTACATGTCACTGTGTGCTATCTGTGGGAAAAACAACCAGAACATTTTATGCAACATAGACTGAATAACAAACCGGCAGCTAACGTTAATGGAATTGGCTATGGGGAAATTAAACTGAAATGAAGTTAGTGTGCCCCATTAAGCTAGTGTTAGCTGCCAGAATCAGTAATTCTATATCAAGACAAACTGTTTTCTTATTTACTAAGAATAAATAACCTCAATAAGAATAAGAAATTATAGAATAAATACCTAAGAAACATGTAATGAGGCTTAACTTATTGAGCACTAATATGCACATGTTATGTAGCCTATTAATAGCTAACATTTAATGTAGCCTAATGTACAATAGGCTTTTTATGTTCCCAAACCAAATTGTGTATTTGTTTACTGACAGTTTTAGGCAATTTCTTCCGAGGCACAGGTGACAAATGACAGGACTCAAGCAGTCTAGTAGCCTAGCATAAATCCAGAGCAGACTTAGTAAGTCAGCTACGAGGTCCACAGTTCATTATTAATGTCCGTGTTACAAAGTTATGATGGTTATGAGCACAGGTGTTCAGTCTGAGCCTGGCAAACCTCTCTTTCGCATATAGCAGAGAGAGCGATAGTAGAAACATCTAAATCTTTTTTATCGTAGCCTAAGTGCTGCCTCCACACTGAAGCCAAGGTCGAGACTATTTTTGAACACACATATCCATGGAAACCACAGTCTTCCACTGAGAAGGACGGTGTGTTCAGTAGTAGGCTAGGCTATGCTGTCTTTCTCTCAAATACACACATACGCATATGATCGCCCACCACATCCGTCCAACGCTCAGGCGATCAGGCGAAAATGGCTAGAACAGACGACACATGATGTAGGCCTATCCTTCAGCTCTTGAAGTGTGAGCACTGACGTTATACACACCTTAGTACCAAAGTAGTCAACAATAGACTAGGCTACTTTAATTTTGAGCAGCTCCTGGTTATACAGTAGCCTAAGTCCATTTTAACACATTTTAAAAGAACTGTTGTCTCTTTGGCACGACAGTTTTTGGTTCCCGGATGATGGATACAGAAACAGAGCTATAGCCCTTACTGCTCTGCTATTTAGTTCTACACATCTGACAGTTTTGGCTGTCCTCCTCAGAGGCTAATATTGCATAATTTCCGATCAGCTTTGATGACAAGTTTCCCATGCTTCGTTGGCTTCTTTCAGAGGCACACTAATTCCAGAAGAGTTTTCGACTTTGGTTCTTTTCCGGTTGCCCGTCTGTGCCTGGATGTTGACATACTGACAGGGGGACACTAATTCCAGACGTGTAAGGGCATTTCGTCCTCGTCATAACCGGTCATTTTTTTTCTCTCTCGCGGTCGCATCTGTTCTTTTTAACATTGACGTCACTCTTGAGCGCTGTGGCTGCCGCCGCAGTCGCTCCTGAGATGAATGCACAATATTGCTTTCACCTGATTCAATGGCGCCGCCCTGCGATTACAAGCCGTCAACACGAGTTCATACGCTACCTGTAACATCTTTATATGGAATCAAGCTTATGGGTAGCCTAAATGTATTTTGTGCCCATGAAAGACCATTCAATCAAGTAGGCCTATAGGTTGTGTAGAGACCACAAAATGTCACTAGATGTCACACTTTCCACGTTATTTTGATTCAGATTAGACCTACACAATGTTGTATTCTTTATTCTCTAAGCCAAGACTTTGTCTAGTGATAAATAAAGGAACTAGAAATTCTGCAGTATTCCATGAGAGGGAAGCTGTATTGCCTACTTAAGACCTCCTTCACTTTCTGTTTTCCATCAGGTTTATAAAACATAGGACCATAGGCACGTTTTTTTACTTGCTTTATGTGGTCACTTGTGAAGACAAAACTCTTCTAACTTTCAGAACCATGGACAGTTCACGCCTATATTCACAACCCTTGCCACCAGAGGGCGTGCGTGCACATGCAAGTGAAATACCATTGCAATAAAAAAGCAAAATGAGAATGTAATGTCTTTTCTAGACTAGAGTCAAGTGCAATACAACTTTATTTATTTATTGATTTATTATACGTACGGGAGGGTGATTATCCTAGGGGGGGTAATTACAACGATGCAGTTTCCCCATGAAAGACCAATTTTAAGTTACGATGTTTATCCGTGTTAATGTTGTTAATGTTTGCGCCTGGACTAGGAACTTTACGGTCGACAGGTCACAGGAGATACAGTGGGAGAGCGAGAGAGAGAGAGAGAGAGAGAGAGAGAGAGAGAGAGCGTAAACTGGAGGATGTGAAATGCGATTGGTTGTCCTGAAGTTACGAGAAATATGATCACAAAGTCATATAGTTCAGAAAAGCAGCGTTTGGAAGACCAGTTCGCTTTCATTGATGCTGGAAAACTGTTAATTAACTATGATTAGGCTATATGCCTGTAGTTAACTAGGATGTGATTCCATGCCCGTTGGATTGCTTGTTAGTAGAGGGACGGTAGTCGTTCCAAACCTGCCTTTCACATCACCTCCACGCCTAACCTAATCAGTCTCCAGCATCGGGACGCTGGCGACAGATTGTAGTCTGTGGAGTCTATGGGTGTCGACATGATGTCTCCGCCTTTGAGGAATTTGAAGTGCTTTTCGCCGGTGATGTGCCAGTGTAAGGTGATTTGTAGCAACCGAACCCTCTCCCTCATGTTCGGCTGCAAGGTAAGCCCGAAGCGGGTGTAACGTTCCTGACTTATTGGCGTTTTTTCATGTGATAGCGTGCTGAAATGTCGAAATTAGAATATGTTATGTACAAATCACAGCACGCGGAATCTCGAGCAAAACATGGAGCGTGTAGGTGACTGATTTTAAAATGATGAATGAACCTCTGTCTCTCTCTCACTCGGTTTGTCCTGTGTGTAGTAGCGAAAGTGATATGATTCAAATTCATGTGTTAGTTAACATTGTGATAACTACCAATTCAACCAATTCAAACTACCAATTCAACCAATAGTTGTTGCCGCAGTGTTTTCCTCATTATTGTGCGAACATGTTGTTCTGGTGCATACCTTGTTATTACGGCACTGTTGTAAATGCCAGTCCAAGCTCACTGTACATACAGCAAGCTACCAGGGTCAAAATAGGGTGAATTACAGCGTCCTGAAGGGAGGAAGTGTCTTGACTTGGCATGTTTTACTAATGTTTTTCAGTTTTCACTCACTTTGCCAGGGAATCCTCTGACAGAAATTAGTCACGTAGAAATGGACACGGAGAGCAGAATGGATTTAAAAAAACATAGCAGTCAGCTAACACATCATACAGATTGTGTATTCACAAAGTAGCCTAACAGATTCAATAGGCTGGTGGTGTTCTTGTAGAACACAATAATGATAGTATACAGTAAGTAGTCTATAACTTCATTAGGCCTACCATACGTATTCACATGCAGAAACGTGCAAACATATTAAGAGTCCCTCTCTCTAATGGTCTAATTAAGATACTCTAACCAAGAACTTATCGTGTAAAGAATAGACCCTTTGGATTCTGAAATTTTAATTAACACACACACACACACACACACACACACACTCACACACACACACGCACACGCATACATAATTAAACTCACTGAACTTTTCATTCTGGGAAGGATAAGCAGCTGTAACAGTTGGACTGAGGAAGTGAAACTGTATCAAACACATAATGTATGCGGAAACCTCAGGAGGAAAGGCATGTGCCACGTGCAGCTGTGTTTCACAAACTACATATCAATTGCAGAAGTAGTTTTCATAAATCTTATGCCGTAGACCTAGATTGATTAATGTAATGTGTTACATCTCATTACGGTTAATGGGACTTAACTATGGCAGCACACAGTATGAAAGCTTGCAGATGGTCTACAGAGACCTGTCCGTGAGGCTGAGGGCTTCAGTTGTCAGCGTTGCTCCTTTTTGTTATCCTGAATGATAGTAAGGCCTACAGTACCATCTGTTAGCACTTGGCTCCTCATATTCTTATTAAAAGTAAGATGTGCCACTGTGGTGCAGGTAACCTGCTGTGGACACTGTGGATACGATGTCTATCTGTGGATACAATGATACGATGTGGATGCTGTTGCACATTCCCTGACAGATTTCCTTTTTTGTTGTTGTTTTTGCTATTTTTTACCCACACATGCATTGTTCACAGTCTGATGGAGAGCGGTGCAACCCCGGCCGGACAAATATTTCAACTGTATCGCACCAGACACCAGAAATGCATTCTCCTGGTCGACATCCTCTTGATTGCATGGATATTTTTTTTCCCTCCTCCCTCCCTCCCTTTCCCTCTCTACTTTCGGAGGTATCTGAACCAGGTATGCTGTGAATAGAGCGGTATGAATAATGGATAGGCTGGTGTTAAGTGAGCTGAGACGGGCAGGCGGGCCGTCTCCTGTCTCCCTGTCTGACGGTCTCTCCGGCTCAAGGCCCTCTGTGTGATCCACAGATGGCAGAATCACTGCAGTTTTGACATTCTGGATTCCGGGGAGAAGGGGGGGTGGGGGGCAGAGGTGCAGCAGCAGCAGTAGCGGTAGATGTTGCTGTGAATGAATGGCCTCTGATGCTTTATGGCTGTTGGTACCACCCGACGCCAACACTGCCACCGCCAACACTGCCACCACCACTGCTGCCACCGCCACCGCCACCGCCACTATCACCGTGCCTTAGGAAGTCCGAAAGAGGATTAGAATGAAAGTGATGAGTTTGTGTGTTTTTTGGCTTATGAGAGTGAAGGACGGGGCAAGGGTTGTTTAGAAAGACTGTGGAGAAGAAAAGAAGACAGAGGGTAGAGAGAGAGACAGAGAGAGAGAGAGAGAGAGAGAGAGAGAGAGAGAGATGTGGCTAGGCGGTAGGAGAAATGAGGACAGAAACAGGGAGGGGAGGGGGAGGGAGGAGATTGATGGTGCCGTCAGGTACCTGTGATCAATGGCTACATCAGTGTTTGTGTGTTTGTGGATGTTGTTAAGACACTGGAGAAAGGTAAGATAACACTAACAGCCCTTGAGTTAAGCCTCAGGCACTGTGCCGTTAAGCTCTGCAGGAGCGTCCTGGAGACTCTGATATTACAGCTTTATTCGGAGGAAAGTTTTAGTGAGGGCTTGACTTTCTCTCTCTCTCTCTCTGTCACTCTCTCTATCCCCCTCTCTCTCACTCTTGCTCTCTTTCTCTCTCTCTCTCTCTCTCTCTCTTTCTCTGACTCTCTCTCCCTCTCTCTTTCCATTTTCTCTGTCAGTGCAGCCCTTCTGGGATTGGGTTTAATTTTCCCTGCTAATTAATTGTGCCAAAAGTGTGTTTAATCACAAATGCGGAAACGTGTGAAAGTTGCACGAAGTTGTTCTTAACATGGCTGGCTTCCAAAGCAATCTGAGCATTTCATGGGTCAGAATAATGATTGCTCAGCAGGAAAGCAGAAGACCCTCTTGTAAATGTATGCACAGAAAGGGACAGAAAATCTTTAATTGAATAGAGAGAGGAGTTGTCAGGTCCTGGGCTCATTTTTTTTTTCTTTTTGTTGCGCCAATTATCAATTTATCGACCAATGATCTCCCTTTGTTCCCCCCTCCACATAAAGGAAGTTATGAGATGTAACATGAGGCGCTCCGTTGGGACCGCTGATACATTGTGGGGGATGGCTGCTTTATGACTGGCTGTGAGGCTGTGAGTTCTCATTGGCTGCCTGTGTGCAGGGATGCCTCTGGGTCCCCATGAGTTGCTTTATGACTGCAGTGAAGTCTGCCTGCGAGGAGGATTGCAGCAGTGGGGCGATGCGTATGTGTCATTACATGGGCACTTATGGGCATAATTGCAATGAAAACATAATACTCGAGTGTGACGTTCATCAGCCCCAGATTCATAAAGGCTAGTGACTAGAGATGCCCTGAGAGCAGTGGTCTCTTTCCACCATGAATATTGCTCTCAGCATATCTCTGTCTCAGAGCTAAAAGTCATTGCTTTAGCAAGTTGTTATATAAATTACAATTAGTCATGCTTTTACATTGTATTAGAAGGTGACACATAGGTAGGTACTGTAACTATCTGACAACCCTTTTTCCCATTTATACCAGGGGGGTCCCTACAATACATGTAAACGGAAGTGAGTAAGCAGCTGTCTGAATGAAAGCTAGCAAGCAAGCCTAACTGCTGAAAATGAATGCAAAATTCTCACAAGCAGCAACTCAATAGCTAGCCAACTAACGTCTTTCACACTATAGTGAGACTATGCTGCAAAAGCTTTTATGCATTTTCTGTGGAGTGGTCGGACCTGAACCCTAGAATGACATCACGTGTCGGCTAGGTGGCTAGTTCCTAAAGTACAGTAGATGTGCTTGCATGATTGTTTTACATGGAAATACATTTCTAGCTATGGGAAAGCATTATTTTAAAGGGTGTATTTTTTGCATACTACCCCTTTAAGGTTTTATTCCTTTGTGGATGATGACTTTGCCAAAATAGTTACCTCTGATTCATTCGCTGTCTGTGAAGCCATATGGTGTGAATCAGGAATGCTTATTAGATGGTATCATATACCCTGATGAGAAATATGAGGTGGACTTAAGCAAGCTCTGTAGTCAACTCCCTTCCCTAATATAGCAACCCATTGCTGAACAGCAGGCTCAAGGATAATAGTGTTATCTGACATGAATTGTTACACTTAAAAAGCAACCTGAAATGCAGATCATGTACCGTTTGTGCCGCAACACACTGAAATACTATACGCTTGATCCTCCTGGATATAGAAGCAGGGTCTATATATCACGTATCTCATACTTCATAGTCCAGTGTTTGTAATTGGAGCCATCTCCATAATGGAAGAACACTGTATGATCTCATGGTACTGCTGCAGTGGTGGTCATGCAGAGAGGTCATCTTCTCGTAATCAGATCTTGGAGGCCCGAGATGAAGCAGTGACTAACTACTAGGAGGTTCAGTAATTATTAAGGACACTGGTGGGTGGGCTGGGGCTCTTGGGTGGTGGCCTGGGGGTTCGATCGATGGCATGTCAACCCAAAGGCGGAGATCAATCCTAACCCCCTTGCCCTGGGGCGTCTCATGTGAGGTCCTTACCGGAAGATCAAGGAGCAAGAAGGCCCCCAGAAGGTCGCCACTCCCAGTGCTGCTCACAGAGCGACCCAGGACTCTGTCACTCACCACCAGGCAGCACTGCAATCAACCAATCAATAACCGTGTCCTCCAAGTGACAATGATATGGGGTGGGTCCTTACTAAGTCAAGTGTAATTACCATTAGTTCAGGCATTGATGTGACTCTTAATCAGTTCCTTATTCACACATACGCTACTGTGTGTCACCTACATTTCAGTTAATGTGCCAAGCACTTTAATGAGCATGAGGAACCATTGTGTAAACATTTTACTAGAAGCTACTAGAAAGATCCATGAGAATGCGCTGTGTGAGAATACACAAGGCTAAGCATGACTGGAAACATGGCTGCACCCAAGAGTCTAATGCAGACATCACATATGTACTGTGGGCTCTTTGGTACAGTGTGCGTTGGTGTTGGCGGTCAGTGCGTTAGCGCGTTAGCGCGTTAGCGCGTTAGCAGTTTATCTCTGGGGGCAGCATAATAATGCTCATCAGTGTGTTAGCCTCCGCACCCTGCCCACTGTAACCTACTTTTGGAGGACAGTAATGAGCGAGCCGTGGGAGCGACTCCACGGGCTTCAAATGTTGCCCTCAGACACCCCCCCCCCCCCAACACACACACACACACATACACACACACACACACACACATACACACAAACACACACATACACAACATAACTGGTAAACCCACTGCAGCAGCAGCACAGGATGTGAAATACGCTGATCACACAAGCACACAGATACACATACAGTAGTGTGCGTACTGTACACACATAGACTGACAGACAGACATGTACGTCTTTCCTTCTCTCTCTCTCTCTATCTCACTCTCTCTCTCTCTCTCTCACTTTCTCTCTTTCCTTGTACACACATATATGTATTTTTCTTGAATCACCATTTCTAGCAGTACACTAAACAAAATGGCTGGAAACTGCAAGACAACTAATAGTATACTTCCTAATGCCTGGATTTGATGTTAATCCTCTAATGTCACAATTCAGACGCACTGTATGGACACACACACACACACACACACACACACAGTCATATGCAGAGAAGTGTCAGGAATGGGTCAGGTCTACAAATCCCAGCCAGCAGTCCTTTTCGATGTGCTCTACACTGCAAAGGCTCTCTCAACAAATGGAGGGAGGTCACCATCGTGTGTTGTTGGTAGAACGGAGAAGCTTAGATAAAGCCAGGAAGGCACCATTAATACCCAGGATGCATCAAAGTCACCCTCTGTCCAACTCCAGCCATCCCATGCCAGCCTGACACACACACACACACACACACACACACATACACACACACACACACACACACACACACACACATCTTCCTGGTTTTAGATGTTTTGCCCTCTCTAAATCCCATTCTAATGCTGAATTAGAGTAATTGGACAGCAAGCCCACTCTACTGTTGTGTCTTTGGCCTCTCTCGTCCCCTCTATCTCTCTTTCTCTTTCTCTCTCTCCTTCTGTCTCTCTCTCACTCTAGCTAGGCTAGCTAGTGGTCAACAGCCACTGTCTGAGTGTCTGCAGCTGTGGGATCAGTCCAGGGACGCAGGGATTTGGTTACATTAACCTTTGGAGGTGGCCTCAGTGCGTTTGATACAGACTGACATCAGCGCAGCCATGTTTTGGGGGCTAAATGAGTGTGCTGGGGCGGCTGTTGTCGTAAGAAAGAAAGTGGCACAACGGACTCAAAGAAATGCATTGGCAGTGGTACAGGGAACATAGTTTGGGTGGTAACGCTGTCCGTTTGTCCTTTGGCTCGGAAATGGAAGCCAAGCCTCTGATTGGATGTCAGGGTTTTATGATATAAAGAGTAGAAATGGCCTTGTGTGATGCATAGCTGTAAAGCATCTCCACTTTTCGATCTTCACATTCTCTATCACGCTCTCCATCTCTCTTTCTCTTCTTTCTCTGGCCTCCCACCTTCCTGTTTTTCCTTGCATCCCTCTGTTCCTGTCTGTCGCCTCCTTAAATTACTGTACTCTTTGCTCCGCCCCTTGTTGTTTTCTTATTGTCTCTTTTCACCATTTCTCTCTCTCTCTCTCTCTTTCTATTTTCCTCCCTCCTTTTTTGCTATTGCCTTCCCCCATCTTTTCCTGCTCTCCCTTGACCCCCTCTCATTTTTCTCTTTCCCCCCTCTCTCACTCATGTGGGTTTGCTGGCTCAGGGTAATGTGATACAACAGCAATGCTGACTGCACCCCTCCCCCCATCCATCCCCCAAGCTCACCTCCACGCTCCTCTGCAGTCCATTGTGATGTGAAGTTCTCTGCCCGCCTCCCTTTTTCTGAGCTGAATGTGGCACAGTCTTCATTATGTGCTTGAGTGTGGTTGTGTGGAGTCTCTGGTCGTGCTGGAATTCAGCTGACCTGAGAACAGAATGCTGTGTTTGTTCCTTGTTGCCAAACCTACCAGTTTCCTGTTTCCTAGTCTTCTAGCATGATTGTTCTGTGTGGAACATGGAGAAGATTGTTCTCCTTTGACTCTGTTCCTTGTCAGGGCAGACTTGCCTCTGTCCCCCATGTCTCAAGCACTGTTGTTCTGTTTGGGCTTAGAACAAAAGAATGTTGACGAGGCAGCATTGCTGGTTGACACTTTGAAACGTCTGGTTGACATCCTGAGTATGAAAGTGTTGGAATTTACATATTTTTCATATGGATGAGCGCGTACAGTGGGAAGCTTCTTTCTAGTTGAATCATTTTATGGGGACTATCGGAAGACATTCCTGCATCCTCCTGATGCATTATGCACATATCCGAGCATCGCATTTAAGGACAAACTGTGTGTTTATTCTCAGAGATTAACTGTGTGGTCCTTTGGCTGGAAATGTTGTCGAAAACTTCACTTTATACAAATATGCCTCCTTAGAAGAATCCTTGACAGTTTTGTGAAGTCATTTCCCACTGAGTCTCAGGCATACAGTAGTCAGATGGTAGCCTATGCAGAGCTAGCAGCTAGGCTACAACTGAAAGAAAAGCAAACTCTTAACGATTGAGAGGCTTGTTCCCTCTTTATCTGGTTTATGCTAGTTTAATTAGTAGGCTGTGCGTACAGTACCATTATGCATCTTAAATACAATCCATTTCCTCGAGGTTGCTTATTGAAATGATGAATAAGTAGGTTAGATGTTAACAATTGTTTTTCCTGTCTTCTCTCTTTCAACCCTCTCTCTCTCTCTCTCTTTTCTCTCTTCTCTCTCTTCCTCTCTCTTCCTGTGTGCAGAAATACAGATATCAGGATGAGGAGACCCCCCCCTTGGAGCATAGTCCTGCCCACCTGGCGCACAGCAAGAGTGCCGAGATGCTGCACATGAGCGACAAGAACCTGGCCGCCATGGACTCCATGCACGGCTATGCTCCTCACACACACATATCTCCCATCAAGGTATTGGCAAGAAAAAAAACACGCACACATGCATACGCACACACTCTCACAAAATGCACTCACAAGCATGACTCTGGGTATGGACATGCATACAAAAACCACACACACACATACACACACGCATGCACGCACAAACACACACACGCACGCACGCACACATAAACGCACACACGCACACACACATACACACAGGTATGTACAGTAAAATGCACTCACAAGCATGACTCTCCCTCTATCAGAGTATGCACACACACACATACACACACACCTATACAGTATACTGTATGTACACAATAATAGCAAAGTCCTTCTAAGGCAAGTCGCATCACTCCGCCGCCATGTTGGAACGAATTTCGGGCATCTATTTCGCGTTAG
>JASCQY010000388.1:16710258-16721223 GCA_030264315.1 Sardinella tawilis
CCCCCCCCCCCCCCCCCCCCCCCCCCCCCCCCCCCCCCCCCCCCCCCCCCCCCGCTAACGCTAGTGGCAATAAAACCAGCCAGTGTAAGAGAAACTGTGTAATAGCTGTGAAGTATAGGTCATTTAATCTGTGCCCCGATGTTCCTGTGTTGACAGCTGTGTGTATTGGTAAGGAAACGTTCATTTATTCATGAGACGTGTTCTAAAGTTCAGTGGGAAACCCACCAGAAAAGCTTGCCCTGCCTCAGACCTTCTGTGCTCCAGTCGACTGCATATCAGACTCAGAGGAACATCTAAATTTACTATGACATGAGAATGTTATTGTGTGTGTGTGTGTGTGTGTATGTGTGAGTGAGACAGAGAGAGAGAGATTGTGTGTGTGTGTGAGAGAGAGAATGAATAAAAACTGTAGCCTAAATGTGGCACTATTTTGTGCAAGCACACAGAATATTAATCTTTTTGAAATTATATGGTATGGTGTGGTTGTTCTTGTGGTGAAACATCTCAGTTTCATATACACATGAAGATGATACCTAAGTGTACACTGCCATGTAATAGGCGACTGGTAAATTAATGTCCTTTAAAATGCGTAGGCAGAGACATCCTTTAAAGATTTAGGCAAAGAGAACGTCTCAAGCAAAGAATCGAGATCTCTATTGTGCCTTTTGTTTTTGTTGGCATCTCTGAGTTGTTTGAGCCATGTAGCAGGCATTGCCTTTATCATTCACAGGCTGACAGTCTGTGTGTGGAGGTGTGTGTGGCTGTGTCTTTGCATGTTCCTCTCTCGTTTCCTGCGGTCTCCTAAGCACCCAGGCACACAAATGTATTCACACGTGTGCTCTGGAAAGCAGGATCACAGATGCGCGCACACACACAAACAAGCACACACACACACACACACACACACATTGACTGTGGGAGCAGATGAGTGGGAGTGCATAAGTGGATTTCATGAAGCGTTTCATGTGTATGTGTGTGTGTGTGTGTGTGTGTGTGTGTGTGTGTGTGTGTGTGTGCGCACAGGTTGTGTGTCCTATTAGACTGCAGACACACTAATATACAATCTGGTTGCTCCAATTAGAGACATACACATCTCTGTTTTTCTCACTTATCCTTGCCTGCTAATGCTAGCATCCATCCTACCACACAACAGCGATAGATTTTTGTGTCAGGCTTTGATCAAAGCACAGTTTGTGTGTGTGTTTCTCTCTGCGTTTATACAGTATATCAGTGTGGGTAGTTGTTTTTGTTTGTGTGTGTACGTGTGTGTGTGTGTGTGTGTGCGTGTGAGTGTGTATGAGTTAGTGAGGTTGTCTGTGTGTGCCTGTTCCAGCATGTGTAGAGTGTTTGGGTTTTATAATGGCTTTTAGATTAATTGTTATTAATTTAACTGTCCCCTTTTGTTGGTTGGTAAGCAGCTTCCGGTTCCTCAATCTTGGATGGATTAACAGACAGGGTTCTCAGATTCAGCAGTTTTATTTTTTGTTCTGGAGTTTGTTTTTTTTTTCAAACCAAACTCATATTCTGACATACTTAATAATGCCTGAAGTCTTTATTAGATGGGAGCGTTTGACACAGCTTAACAATGCACACTTGAAGTTTAAATATTGCTTTAAGAAAATGTCAGACGGCGTTCTCTCTTTAATTCATTTGCGTTGCGTTGTGACTAAATGGGCCTCCTTTGGACCATTCCAGCCAGCTAGCGCTCCGGGGGTTGGACACGGCACAGGATACACTGCCACTGCCCTTGTGTGTGTAAATATAGCCTAGCGCTGAGTTACAGCAGCAGTATTCACTTATTAGCCGAATGATGCAGCGCTAGTAGGCTACATGTACCAGCAGCATGAGGGACAATTATGAGGCAAAAAAAAAAAAAAAAGTTCTGAATTATAGTAATAGACTTGTGCCACAGCCTTGGGGATTTCATTGTGTAGAATGAACAATGATGAACAACAATGTGCTTTTTGAAAAATCTATAGATGTGGTGAGGTGAAAAAAAAAATGTGTTACTATGGTGACGGACCTCCATGATTGCGCTCGTTAGTGTTGGAACCATGGCAGATGTAAATGTGGGTCCGGCCTGCAGAGAGGTGGTGATGGTTTGAGAGCAAGCGTGAAGGGAGAGTTCGAGATGAGAGGGTGGGGCAAAAACTTAAGCGATGTGGAGAGGAAGAGAGAGGGGGAAAAAAAAGTGAAGAGAAATGCTTTTATTGAAAAGAGAAGCACATCGATTGCTTGCTTAATGAACACTCACAGAGAGCCACTCCACTTCGCCTCACTTCACTCCTCTATCAATTCTGACATTCTTTCCCTTCTTTCTTTCTCTCTCTCTCTCTCTCTCCTTCTCTCTTTCTCTTTCATTCTCTTTCTCTCTCATTCTCTCCTTACTGCTCCTTCGCCACTGCTACCACCATACTGTCCTATTCCCTACTTCCCTCCTACACTCTTCTCTTTTCTCTCTGTCTCTTTCTCTCTCTCTCTCTCTCTCTCTTTCTTTCTTTCTCACTCTTTCTTCTGTCCATTCTTGATTCCCTGCCTTCACTCGTCTCCTCGCCCCCGACCTCCCTACCCTCACCCTCCTCCCTTGAGGAGCTGGTCAGCAGAACTGGGGGAGTCTGGTATCCATATTTCAGGAGGGGGGCTTGGGATCGCCCTGCCGCTGGCCTAAAACATTTAAACAGCACAGAGGTTGGGGGTGGGGATGGTGTGTGGGTGGGGGTGAGGGGGGGGGGGGGATGCATGTGGATGCTAAATTTAGCCCTGCCCTGTGCACACCCGGCCTTGTCTCCTTCAGAACTGCTCTTACAGTGCGGGAGGCCTCGGCAGCGTCTCGCTTCAGCCGGGGTGAAATGATGCTGTTTGGCAGCCTAGACACTGCTGAGGTGTGGCGCTCGCTGATTGTTTGCACAGTCCTCCTGCGCGCTTGCATACACACACACGCACACACACACGCACGCACACACACACACACACACACACACACACACAGGCACGCACACACACACACAAAGACACTCAAAATAGCACCACTGCACACATTATAATACAGACACACACATCTATACAGACATGATTTTCCAGGTGAGTGATGAGGTCTGCGAGTAACTACAGTGAAAGTTCTTCTCGCGCTCTGGCACAGAAGCACAGTAGGCTACAGTCTTAAAATATCCTCACCATGCATGCATGCAAATACACACAAGTACACACACACAGAGACACCAAAGTGGTACATTTAAGGAAGACTTTAACACCGATATACAAAAAAACTGTTCCCTTAGGGAAATATCTTGCTATGCATTATAGTGGATGAGCAATTTCTCTCTCTCTCTCTCTCTCCCTCTCTCTCTCTCTCTCTCTCTCCTTCTCTCTCCCTCTCCCTTGCCCTCTCTTCCTGTCTTACGTAATAGCATCGGCACCATGAGTCTGAGAAAATCAGCCATTCACATCACGCTCCCACAAGCCTCTACCCAGCATCCCTAGCCCTCCCCCACACCCCCCCGACCCCACCTCCACCCAATCAGTGCTTCGCTCGCTGATTGCACTGTATCCCGGTTATGAGTCTTAGCTATAGCCTTTGATCATGTCTGGGATATACCGCTTACATGAGACAACTGGTTATTCATATCATTATATGGGATGTACGCTAGCTGCTTTAGCTGGTTACTAGCTGATTAATGCACTACCTCGTTTTAATGGGCAGTTGTCAGATTTGCTCTGGGATGTACCAGTAGGCTACACAACTCAGTTTCTTGTAAAGTCCCCAGATGAGTATGATGAGTATGATAGGATTTCTAAAAAACATGATAGTGGTTCACCTGGAGTCATGTCTACCGTATATGTGTAGTGTACGCAGACATACAAACCCAAGCATAACTCTGCACCCAGAACTCACTCCCTCACTCTGTCACTCACTCTCTCACTCACTCATTCATTCACTCACTCACTTACTCACTCACTCATTCACTCACTCACTTACTCACTCATTTAATCACTCACTCACTCACTCATTTAATCACTCACTCACTCACTCATTTAATCACTCACTCACTCACTCACTCACTCACTCACTCATTGACGCTATTTCTGTCATCCACCCACCCACCCTCTCCTCATGCGTCTCTCTCTCTCTCTCTCTCTCTCTCTCTCACTCAGTCATTTGCTCTCTCACTCACACATTCTCACTTCTCATTCTCAGCCATTCATATACTCTCTCTCTCTGTCATCCTTGGCTGTCAGTCAACTTCATACTTTTCACCAACTCCCTCAGTCTTTTACTCTCTGTCTTGCTTGGATCACTTTCTCTCATTCAGGCGCTTTTGTCCATGAAATCCATCCATTTTATTCATCTTTCATCCGTTCTCTGTGGGATTCATTCCCCTCTGCTTTGGAGTAGGGTGTGTGTGTGTGTGTGTGTGTGTGTGTGTGTGTGTGCTGATGCTGCTGTAAGCAGGAAGGGGAAATGGGGACTAGTGTGAGGGATTGTGGGTAACGGGAGACTAAACTCCCCTTTGGTGCGGCTAACCGCCGGAGGAGACGACTCCGGGCATTTCGGGGCATGCACTGTACGTGTGTGTGTGTGTGATTTCTCTTTTTGCCCTGCTTTCGCACGCCCGTCTTCCAGCGCCTACACGCTTTTGCCGCGTTCTTCTCCCACAGCTTTTGGCTCGTACTTGCCGGCGGAGGGGGTGCACGGTAGCTCGAGGTGACAATGCGTTGTCAGCTAAATGCGAGCGATGTATCAGCCGCCACTGCCACCACCACTGCAAGTGGCGGCTTGAAGGAGTACGCACTGTATGTGCAAGACGTACATCATAGGGGCCCCTCGCATGTCAAAGAGCAGATGTGAAGGTTAGATGCTTGTTTGGTATGAGGCGCGAACCGTTAGCCGGAGTGATGTTACCGTAAAGGGCTCTTCACAATGGAGCGGCTTGGAAGCGGCTTCTGCGGCTCTGTCACAGAGGCGCCTGAGAGAGGAATGCTGGGAGGTGTGAATATGTAGCGGAGGAAGTGTAGGAGGGGTAAATCCTCGCGTAAATCAATGCGACTACAGCTTCCCACGACCCGACACACACACACACACACACACACACACACATACACACATACACGCGCTACCACACACACACACACACATGTACACATACATTATACACATACACACACACACACACACACATACACGCACTACCACACACACATACACTCAAGCACACACACACACACACACACATGTACACATATTCACACACACACACACACACACACACACACGTACACGCACTACCACACACACATACACTCAAGCACACACACACACACACACATGTACACATACTGTATACACATACACACACACACACACACACACGTACATGCACTACCACACACACATACAGTACACTCACACACACACACACACACACACATATACACAGGCACATACTCTTTCGCGAACTGTCCTACGCACCTCCTTTTACATGTGGTCTTTACACATTTCTCAAACACACACAATGCACACACACACACACACACACACACACACACTAAGATGGACTTGTCTGGACTATCAGTTTGCGGTGATGCTGCAGCAAACAGGAGGGATATCAGAGAGTCGATCTGATCTTTCCAAAGTGCTGCAAGCAGCAGTTTAGACATATTACTGTAAAGCATAGAGAAAAAAATAATAAATAATAAACAATTTCAAAAGAAGTGTTATTATTCAAGATTCAAGCTACAGTATGGAGTACACGGCTGAAGAAACCTCTAACATATCCAGATAGTCAGGCGTTTAATGTAGCCTACAGCTATTCCCCCAGAGAGGCAAGCATTGGCCAGTAGCCTACCACTCTCCTGTGGTGGAAAAGGGCAGGGCTTGAGCATTATATAGGCTACACTCTATTTACTGTAAGTTGTTATACATTGTAGTTGTACGTACATTATAAAAGTTGTTGCACATTGTATTTGTACATAATATCTTCAGTAAATACTGTAGGTCTCAGAGTCTAAGAGATGCCAACGTGGTGTGATTGAGTTTGTAAATATACGGGTTTCTCCTCATCCTAAAAAAAATTATATTTCATGTTATGTAATCACAGACAGATGTGTTTTACAGTAATGATGTTCAGTGGCATGAATATGCAGTAGATATCATACGTGCAGACACAGAGCTTTAGTATGTGTAATGAATACACATCTGGCCAGTATGGCCTCAATACATACTGCTGGACCCATATGGAACAGTGCCTTTGAGAACATTCTGTATGTGAGTATCAATGTACAGTATGTCCTCAAGAATATTGTAAGATCCATATAAGTCCCCCTATATAATTTGTCCAATCCAGGCTAACTTTGATTCATTTCCAATCCGATCTAACTTTGTTAAATTTGTCCAATCCAAGCTGCCTTTTCTTTGTAGGTGTGTCTTTCGCCTTCTACAGTAATTCATCTTACAGTAAGATCAAATTTCTTGTGAATGAGAAAAAGCTAAATGACACCGGCATACAGGCCCTTTTATACAAAATGTGACTATAGTACAAGTTTTTTTATCTATATTTTCTCTAACTATAAAATGTCCCTTCGTGTATGATAATCACAAACGCCAACCCATTTTGTTTAGCCTTGTGAATGCTGCACATTTACTCATTGTCCTGTCATGCCATTTGGATTACAGGAGCTAGTTTCACTTTACTGAGGAAATGTGATGGAAAAGACTTGCCATTGATGGGATCAGAGAGAGGGAGGGGGGGGGGGTGAAAATATAACAAAAGGACTTCAGATGGAAAGAAATAGAGAGAATCTGGCAGATAAAAGAGGAATTGGCAGACGGACGTTTGGATGGACAGGGTGGCGATGAGGAAGTTGGGAGAGAAGGACTGATTAAGATAAAGAGAAAGGGCAGCTGGCGGCAAATGATGACAGGCAGAATCAATTAACCTGACCTTTACCTTTCCGGAACTTTCATACTGGCAATCTAAAGCGTATCACTGCCGAACGCAACATCAAGTCGGAAGGCCAAGGACTTACTTGCGGCCTTCACACACACTCCCACACACACACACACACACACACACACACACACACACACACACACACTCGTCAGCAGTCATGGTGGGTGTCAGCATTCAGGATTCGATGGCTGTGTCCTGACCTGTGGTTGAGACCTCTTCATCTTGTGTGTTTGCTCTTGTCATGTGAATCCTGTGACAGCAGAATGAGCTAGGGGATAATGCAAGACTTTTCATCTCGCTGGTACCCGTGTGTACGCGCGCGTGTGTGTGTGTGTGTGTGTGTGTGTGTGTGTACGTGTGTGTGTGTGTATGTATGTGGCTGTCTATGGTGCAGTACTAACACTGCAGAAGCCTAGAACAGCAGGCTCAGATGAATAAGTTATGATGTGTTCTTTAATAAGTAGGTGCAAGATTGCGCGGCACACTCGTTCGCGAGTTTTTCCCTGCCAGAGCGGACGGGCGCATACTGTAGCTCCCCCTTCCACCCCACATTCCTCTCCTCTTCCTCCCCCTCCTCTTCCTCTTCCTCCGCCTCGCTGAGCAGGGGTTTCAAAGGATAGATTACATCATGTCTGTCTGTGATTCGGCTCCAAGATAGCACACACTGCTCTGAGATATAGAGGTTTTTTTTGCCCCTATCTTTGTCTCTCGATGTCTCAGCGCCCATCTTCCACTGGTTCTCTCTGTCTAGGGATCCCACTTTCCTTTCAGCAACTCTCTCTCTCTTCCCCCTTTCTCTCTCTTTCTCTTTCTCTGTCCCTCTCTCTCTCTCTCTCTCTCTCTCTCTTCCCCTTTAATTTCTCTTCGATCTCGCTCTTTCTCTCTTTCCTGTGATTGTTTTCTGTCTCTGTCTGTCTGGATCCCCTTCTCCTTTCAGCTACTCTCTCCTTCCTTCTCTCTTTCCTGCTTTCTCTCTCTCTCCCTTTTATCTCTTTCTTTTTCTCTTTCTCTCTCTCTCTCTCTCTCTCGTGGTTGTCTATCTGTCTGTCTATGGATCTCCTCCTTTCAGCTAGTCTCTCTCCCTCTCTCTTTCGCTCTCTCTCTCTCCCTTTTCTCTCTTTCTTTTTCTCTTTCTCTCTCTCTCATGGTTGCTCTCTGTCTCTCTATCTGTCTGTCTGTTTATGGATCCCCTTCTCCTTTCAGCTACTCTCTCTCTTCCTCTCTCTTTCTCTCTCTCTCTCTCTTGTGTGCTGCTCTCTGTCTCTCTGTCTGTCTCTGTCTTTCAGTTGGGGATAAATTAGACGTCTAATGAGCTGTCTTAATGAGTCTGTCCAGTGGACTGGAGAAGGAGGTGGGACGGATTGAGGGAATGCACCAAAGCAGGGACAGATGTTCCGTCTGAGGGGGAGATAGGAAACTATTTGAGTGGAGGGATGAACTTAGACGGGTGGTGATGGGGGTGGTGGGTTAGTTGTGCAGGTAAAAAGCCGCTGATCTCTGTGTGTGGATGCCTTCATACAACCCAAACAAATGTTCTAATGCAGGGGGGTCCGACATACAGCCCGGGCCGGGGGCCGGATCCAGCCTTTCACATCATTTCATGCGGCTATCAATAAGCTTGAAAAAAAAAATTAAAGTAATTATGTGGCCTGCTTGAAAGTAGTTTTAGCAATGTGCAAAATAGTAATGATCTCATTTACACAATGCAGTAGGCAGATCTGCACGCACAGCATATCACTATTCAACTCATCTATAAGGTGCATCATTATACTGCTTAGCGGCAAGAAAGGAGGGTGAAATTAAAGGGTTTATCGGGAGTGAATCAGCCTGCAGCCCTGTTGTCTGAGACTGTCGAGTGTTGTCGATAGATATCAGAACGACAGCAATAGGTACAACGTAGACCGAATTGGCAAACTGGTCGCTAAGGCTAACAGATAGAGGCATGTCAAAATGAAACTTGGCTGCCGTTTCGCTATTAGGTCTACTGTGCATGAAAATCTGTCGTTCTCATAAAGTACCTATCGATAGCACTTAACAACGTGAAACAATAGCGCTCCGTGTTGATTCACTCCGGGTAATTCCTTTAAGTGGTGAGGAAGTCAGAACACAGACCTGTTAGGACTGTCCTAATGAGGGTCAGAAACACGGGGAAATATGCATTTTCTTCACCCGACAGTTTTGCATATAGACAAGGTATAGTGCATGTATTGTGCAAGGTATGGCAGCCCACTGAGAAAAAGCTTAATGCTCATGTAGCCCTTGATAAAAATAAGTTTGACACCCCTGTTCTAATGTGAAAGCTGACGCGTGATCGTCTGATCCCTGAAGGTCTGGTGGATGCATATATTCAGATTCAAGGATGGTGACTGGTTGCTGTGTGTGTGTGTGTGTGTGTGTGTGTGTGTGTGCATGCATGCAGCGCACGTGTGTGTGTGTGTGTTTTTGTGGCTGCATGTGCGTGCGTTTGTGTGTGTGTGTGTGTGTGTGTGTGTGTGTGTGTGTGTGTGTGTGTGTGTGTGTGTGTGTGAATGTTCTCACGCGTACAGGCTGCCACACGTGTCTGGAGTAGTCACAGCAGAGCATCTGTAAAGTGCTGTAACACTGAGCCACGCTGTGTAAATGTCAATCTGGATTCTGTCTCTTCTCCCGCGGCTGCCTGAGCTCTGGGTCTTGGCCGGCCCAACCCAACCCATGCCAGGCAGGCAGGCATGCAGGCAGCCAGGCAGGCGGGTGGCTGGTGTAGCCTATTCAGCAGGGCTCTCACTGTCTGACTGACTGGGGGTCTCGTGCTCTCTGCATGCTCTGATGTGGGACTGTCAGCATTGGAAATTACTATAAGTGCATGCAGATTATTCTCTGACTCTCAATGGCTTGACAGCTCTAAAACCCCAGGAATCCATTTTTTAATTTTTAATTTTTTTTTTTTCGTCTTATGTCAGAGTGGCCCTGTTGGATTTAAATGGCTGCCTGCAGCCTGCAGCATGTAGAGCCCATACCACTGCTCACTTGTCTGTTTTCTCTGTGGCGGTGTGTATGGATGTGTGTACAGTATGTGTATCTGTCTTTCCCCTCTCTTTCCATCTCCTTTTCACACACTCTCTCTCTCTCTCACTCTCTCTCTCTCCCTCCCTCTCCCTCTCTCCCCCTCTCTTTCTCTAATCCTGTATCTCTCTCTCTCTCTCTCTCTCTCTCTCTCTCCCCCCTCTTTCTCTAACCCTGTGTGTCTCTCTCTCTCTCTCTCTCTCTCTCTCTCCCCCTTCTCTCTTTCTCTAACCCTCTCTCTCTCTCTCTCTCTCTCTCTCTCTCCCCCCTCTCTCTTTCTCTAACCCTCTCTCTCTCTCTATCTCTCTCTCTCATGTGAGGGAAGCAGGAGAGCAGTGTCGGGGCTTTCTCTGGTGGAACTCAGCTGGCACTTGCACAGGCTGCTCACATTGAAAGGGCGACCGACGGGGGTGGAGGGGTGGGGTGCAGCCGGGGTGACTGATGGGCTGCCTGGCCAATGGCCAAATGGCTCAGGTGGAAATGACATCAGGCCCAGAGGCATCTCGTGTTCTGCTCTGTGTTCGTTCCGTCGCAGCGAGCACTCCCAAGTCTCCCAAACTCAGAGGAACTGTTTTTTTTTTTTTTTTTTTTTTGTCGTGCACAAAAACAGGATCTTAATATCTCTTTCTCAAACTCTTCCTGTCTTGCCTTTGGCAAATGGAAAATAAATAAATAAATAAGCATGGAGGATTTTAAATGGAAAAACAGCTGCAGAATGTTTTGGTATGTGAGTTTGTTATTGGATGCCTTGGGACTGCAGATTATTCGGATTTAATCAGTTAGTTCAGTGGCATATACAGTAAGTTTGTACAATATGTATATCTGTGCTTCTGTATGTATGTTTATATAATATGGATGTACTGTGTGTGTGTCTACTGTATCTCCCTATACATGTACAGTATCTATCTATCTATCTATCTATCTATCTATCTATCCATCTATCCATCTATCTATCTATCTATCTATCTATCTATCT
>JASCQY010000388.1:16794921-16810111 GCA_030264315.1 Sardinella tawilis
CACTTGTATTGAAGGTTGGATTTTTCTCTTTTTTTCCATTAAGGTCCCATATTATTTAGAAAAAAAAATAAATTATTGGAAGCTAAAAAACACATCTCAACCAGGGGTGCCAATAATTATGGAGGGCACTGTATCTGAATTATATCCATACTGGATCTAAGCATGAAACTCACACGCACAGACCACATCATCAACAACACCTCACACCACAGGAATGTTCTCACCACTCCAACGTCAAACTACTGGACTAAAATACTCAAGTACATTATGTAGCTTGATAACAGTAGCTTGATAACATTATCCCACACCAAAAGTCCACACTGAGGGAGAGACGCAACAGGTAAAGGCTGGATTAAGCACTGTGGATACCAGCCCCATACACTACATAGGCCTACTACTGAATGAGGCAATATTATTAAACAGTCAATCTTGTTGCAAAAATGACATGACCTAATTTTTCAGTGCCTGCACCACAGTCGCTCAGGCACAAATAAAGTGTCATATTGTTGACCTTACTGTGACAGAGAAGGAGCTTTAATCCACCCCAGCCGTAAATAAAACCCTCACAAATGCCGCAGATTAACCACAGCATACAGCGCAACCAAATGCCTCATGGTAAACGCTCGCAGCTCTGCCATCACTCACAGTGAGATGACAAGTCGTGAGACAGCATTCCCACCCCTCTGTAATTACACTTAGATCCAGAGTCATCATCATCATCATCATCATCACCATCATCATCAGACGCAGTCATCTCTAATACCGAACCCATTCACTGCACTCTTAAGTGTTTCTTTTTCCGCCATTTTCACACAACTCGTCTCACACACACTCTCATTTAACCCACCCGGCATGACCACACACACACACACACACACACACACACACACATAGAAAGGAAGAAAAAAAATCTCAATTTCCAGCAGCAGCACTCACAGCTCCCCTCCAGTTATTTACATTAACTCCACTGTACCGTCTGGCACAGTAAGCCCACCATATCCCGTTGGCTGGGAGCGAGCATTGTGTTGGCCAGTGAGGTAATGGCCAGGGGGGCTGTCAGAACGCACGCGGCGCCTGGACTCGACTCGACACGACTCGACTCGAATCGACTCGACACTCCGCGCTACTCGGGGGCCGTGCTGCGAGGGGAAAAAGGCAGGGCCCACTTTCTCATTACAGGATGCAGGAGTGCAGGGAACTCCCCCACCCTGCCGACCGCCCGCCCGCCCGCCCGGCCGCCTGGCCGCCTGGCCTGCCTCTCTCCTGCCCGCCCGCCTGCCGCGGAATAATAAACAGATGTTTACGCACTCACAGCTCCTTAGCTTCCCGCTGGCATTCCAGCTTCACACTGCCTTTTGTGTTGCTGCTGTGGACTGAAACCATGCAGCACACAACGGATAGCAGATTTAGCACTGAAAGCATACCATGAGACTCTATGGATACATGTGTACAGTAGGCCTATGTACTGTATGTAGTATACCAACACACAAACTCACAGACACACACACACACACACAGTACACAAACAGAGTCAAACATCCCCTAACAATGTGTGCAGCACATACACACAATGTGTGTGTGGATGCCTAAGTGTGTTTCAGTGTGTGTGTGTGTGTGTGTGTGAGGGTGTCTTGACAAGTGTCTTTAGACATGTATCGACCATTTGCTAAGGCAAATGTTTTGTGAAATATTTTTTGTTCAACTCTTATGAGACTAGAGATTTGAATCAATGTTTCCTGAGACATTCTGTTCTGAACAGAGACCTAGAGAGAAAAAAAGAAACTTCACATTCTGTGACTAGCTCTTTCCACATGGAGACAGCGGGGACCTTCAAAAACTTCTCTGAATTACAACCCCAAAGAGAGAACAACCTTTTCGATCAATAGCATCTCGGGCTTTAATATGACTTCAATACTTTTGACAATCTGTTTAATGCTAGGCGTACCTAGCATGAATGACAGCACATGATTGGATGAGGATATTTTTTTAGGAAAAGACTAAACTCTTTTTTTTCCCTATGGCTTTGGTCTCCGAGAGCTTTCTCCCAGACATCAGTAGCTGTTTTGCAGTCTTTCTAAAAGAGAGCGCAGAGGCCTTCTGTCTGTCTTTTAATAGTGTCCTTTGAGACGTGCAAGGCCTAGTGTGGAGTCGAGGCCTGGGTTTACATTGCCCCCTACGGGTGAATGCTATGAAGTACATAAAGACATGCTGTGCCTGCGCATCAGTAGCAGTTGCCTTTAGGCAGAGCAGAGCAGAGCCACTCTATGATCTATTCTACATAGTCAATGACTTGCTGCGGATGACAATCTCAACCCTTCGCTTGTCACCCTCCTGTGTGGCTGGCATGACACGCCGAGGGTGAGGGCAGAAAAGGAGGCAACCTTCAGCATTGTGTCGGATAGTGCTGAGTTGCAGAACTTTAAAAATATCTCCGTTACACGACTGGCTCCATTCTCTGTGGGAAAGGTGTCCGGCCAGTGGCTGTTTATCACCCTGTGTGTGTGTGTGTGTGTGTGTGTGTGTGTGTTTGTGTGTGTGTATGTGACTGAGCGAGTGTGTGAAAGGGTGAGCGAAAGTGAGTTTCATTTGGGTCAGGGTGAAACAAACTGCCTGGGAACCAAATACAGGATTTCAAATAATACACAAGCAGCCCATACTTAGTCACAATGAGGTGACACTGAGTTGGCAGTCGCCCTATCAGTCGCCGCTCTCGCCCAATCTCCTTCTCTTTGCTTTTCTCACGGTAGCGCTTTACCTGACATCTGTTCATTTTCTCTCTCCTCACCTGAATTCCCCTCGTTTTAGCACCTTACTCCAGACCCTCTCTGTCTCTCCCTCCCTCAATCTCACCACCATCATCGGAACCGTTTATCTCTTGTCTTCACGTCTTTCTCCTTAGTTTTTCCATCTACCCCCGTTGGATCTTGACCCTCCCCTTCTTTCTGTCAGTGCAGAGCCGTGTGAAATAGCCCATCAGATTTTGTCGTTATCTGTTTACTTTTCTCTCCCGCTCTTTCTCTCTCTCTATTTCTCCCGCCTCCACTCCACTTTTTCCTGATATGGCTTCTTGTTATCTGTTTGCATTTTCTGGTTGCTCTGTTTGCTTCCTCACACATTGCGCTTAATGGACAAATAATATTCAAAAACACACAGACATATGCACTGTTGGAGCCAGTCTCTGCAAATGTACTTAGTTAATGGAAACCTGGGAGACCTGGCCCTACCCTGTCTGCGTCTCCTCCTGTGGTGGTGGTGGTGGTGGCGGTGTTGTGTGGAGGCAACTGTAGAAGCTGTGTAGTTGTTACATGCTTTTGGCCACAAAACCTGACCCCACCACACAATAAAGGTTAGCACGTTTACTGGAAGAGAAAATGAGAGGAAGAGGGTACTGCTCATTCATGTTGAGACATGTTTTTTGTTCTTTCTTGTGTGTGTGTGTGTGTGTGTGTGTGTGTGTGTGCGCGTTTATCACTCCTTCTTTCCTTCTCTGCTATGTGTGGCGCTCTTCTTAGCTGAGACAGGAGGGAGGACCCGGCGGCGGCTCAGTGTGTGAACAGTGGCAGAGCTTATACCCATAACCCCAGAACTCTCCAAAGACCCGAGGTGCTGACTTACATTTTCCTGCTGCGCATTATCCTGTGCGACCCCCGGCATCCCCCCTCCCCATGTGTGTGTGTGTGTGTGTGTGAGAGAGAGAAGACTGCAAAACACAAGGGTCTGTACTGTGAAGTTTTCATTGTACTGTATTCTTTTGTGTGTGTTTGTGTTTGTGTGTAGAATGGGAAGGGGGGAGGGGGTGGTTGTTTCTCAAAATAACTTTTGCTCATCACTTTATTTTGGCAGGCAGACTTCAGAAAAATGACAATGATATGGATCCTAAGTGCAGGTGTTGTGTGATTATGACTGCTAAAAGCACTCTGTGATAAAACGAGACCTGCTCAGGCATGAAAATGACAGAGACAGGTGCTATGATGGGTATGACTCTGCAAAAACAGTACATTAACACCACATTTAGAGCTAAAATTCACAACTGCACACTTTTGGAGCTAAAATGCACACTGCTTGAATGACTGCGAGAGTTATAAGATCAGACGGCCCAAAGCATTGTTCTTACTAATGTTCCTTCCTACTAATTGTCTTCCATAATGTATCAAATGGATCATACATTCACAAACAGTAAAGAACCAATCACTTTTATTTAACTGTTAAGCATGCATATAGACTATACAGTTTATGAAATGGGCTACAACATGTCTGAGAAATAGGTTCTCAAACATTTCACCAAATGAGTCTACACACTGGTTATTTGAGAAATGTCCATCATTTGGCCACATGTTAGTTTCTTTTCGGTCCTTCTATTTGTTGAAATACACTGGAAATTCTAAATGTCCAAGAATCTCTCTACAGCCCTCTACAGACCACAGTTAGCTCTTTGTTTACGTTGCCAGTCCAGTTCAGCACAAAAATGAATCACAGAGTGGCTAGGTGCCATTGCATGTGGAAGCGCAGACAGCACCACACTGCCACCTGCCATGGAACACTGCTATAGCATAAGCCGTGAAATTAGCCCCTTTACAAACACCACATACAACAGAACAAAAAGTCAGTGCTAATCCCACGGGAGGTGTGCAGAGAGAGGAAACGAGACACTGTGGCCTGACAGAGAAATGGGACACCATGAAGGTGAAAACTTCATATAGCTTCCATAATATACACAATTTTATCAATGTCTGACACAAGCCCTGTATAACTCACAGTACATGGCTTACAGTGACCCCAAAACGTCAACAAAAAAAAAAGTATATTTTTGGCTGAAGATTTCCACTTTTGAGAAATGTTACTTCCGCTGTTGGGGTGCTTTTACTTCCCTTATTGGAAACATTTGCCACAGTGTCTTTTAATGTCTGACCTCAAGATGATGATACACTGGACAACTTTTTGAGCAATGTGGTTAAGCAATGCTGCTGAGCCATGTTGTTTGTTCTTTGCTTAGGAATCCACTCTTCAGAACCATCCTATTAGAAAGTTAGGAAGTAGTCATGATGATCCAGTAACTTTCATTCACAATAAAAAATTGTCCGATGTATGACCTTCCACATAAAAGACATTCGCTTTTGTAAGTAATAACTGATAACAGCAGTATCGAATATATGCAAGTAACAGTGTTTCTTAGTGTGTGAGAGGCTATGAGTATTTGAACATGCTCCACAGTCAGAGACTGAGAATGCCAAAGAACGTCGAGTGTGGATGGAGGACAAGATCGGCAGACTTTCGTGGGATCGAAAGCTCGAGGACAGTTCCAGACTCCAAGAAGAAAATCCCTAAAAAATGACATTAAAAAAGCATTACTTTTTAAATGTCGTAATCCCTTCAAATCCCTTCAAATGTTTCAATTAATTTTCATTTTAAAATAAGTGAGCACATCTCAGAAATCCAAACCTGGCCGAATGAAATAAATCTTTTTTGGGGTTGAAAAACCTATTCCTCCCAACTTTCCCAATCAAACAGATATATTACATTGTACCATTGTAGTACAACCCCATGGGTATAAATCACCTCCCCACCTTCCACTGCAAGTTCTATTACCAAGCACAAAGATAAAACACACATACACACGTACACATGCACACATACACGCACACACACACACTGGTAGGTAAGATGTTTGTTCTTTGTTGGTGTGAACGTAAGGATGCTCACCCGCAGTGTAGCAACTATTTTGGGCAGTGCTGATGTTGTCAGGCATGCTCTTGACACACTTCATTAGTTTGGTGTCAGTACCATTGAGGCGTTTGGTGATCACATGACCCATGATCCATGTCGTACTCTTGTAAAGTACCTGCACATGAAAGCATAACATGACCCTCTCAGAAATTTAGATAATATTCTCCAATTACAGTCTATGATCACAATTGCATAATTTTATGCCCAACTCGAATTACATGACTGTACTAGTCATCAATCTGCTTTCTTGTTATCGAACGTTTATCGAAAAGCCACACGACTGACCTGCAACCTAGGTGTGTTACACTACACGATTTCACGAACCCCCTGACAAAGACTAGGCCAACAGTAGGCTTTTTCCAGTCAAATATCCTCACACATAACAAATTGGTGTTGCAAATTAACTGCTGATCCAAGGCTTTAATGATGATTTCAGGACAAATCTACAACCAGGAAATCATGGCTAGAATCGTGTAATGTGAACTAGCTAACTAGCTACTGAGCAGTAGAAACACAGAACCTTCCTGGGCAGGTTATACCTGGCTGTAGATGAAGTAAGGCCCCTCTGACATCACAGTCACCGTCTCCCCGGACACCTGAAGCCCCTCCCCTTGGCTATATGCTGCTTCCCACTTTACGTCTGTACAGTCATCTTGATCTAAACAAAATAGAACAAGAAGATCAAATAAACGACATTACCAAAAAGTCAAAGAGCAAAAACAACAACAACATAAAAAGGGTTATGGCTGCTTTGGTGCTTTTGAGAAACTCACCATGGGAATGAGAAGACAATGCTCGCAGGTGAAGGAATGTACGGGGTCCTGCTGAAACACACTGGTCAGATTGTAACCTAAACCCATTCTGAAGTGGATATTAGCATGGGTACCATCACAGCCTAGGCTTTTTTAACCAATATACTATATGCTTCTTATACCACACATTACTCTGAGTAGCGCTGAACTGTACAGTGAACGGAATATAACAGAAACTTATGACCGCAGCTGTCATGATCATTACTTGTGTCTCTGTAGTTTCAAATTCTGAACGCACCTTTGCTCCATTCCCATATACAGCTCAGAATAGAATTTCATTAGACTGAGGACAGTGCTGCACTGGTTCTCAGCGGTACTCATTAGTCTCGCAGAACCAGGCCCGATAACCATGGGGAGGACTGAGATCGGAATAATAAACATGTTTGTGTGGATTCAAAACTAATTCAAAGAATATGGTCTACACTGCTGCAGACTACCCTGCAGTTTCATGGCATTGTCAATAGCCAGGTTTACATGGACACTTCCAATTGGAATAGAAGCGTAATAAATGCTCGATCAGAAAAGAAATGACCCATGTAAACACCCTGATCAACAACTACAGTATGTGCCCATGTAGGCTGGTTATATCTTCACCAAGGTAACAATAGTTTCCTGAGACGACAACTGACAGCAGTTTACTGCGCTCACCTCTCATCCAAAGTTCGCCTACTTCAGTGTGTTGCGTTATCCTCTTTTGATTATGGCATAAAATCTTTCCATGCAAACCCGGCTAATGCCAAAATCTGACTCATAAGGCTCAACCCTTTCTCTAGAAAGACTCCACTTCTGTGGAATAGTTATCATCGACCTGATGATAACTTCAGCTGCATACTTGATTTGACCATCATATCATACAATCCTGTTTACATACCTTGATTGGGTTTAAAACCAGCATCCTAGGCAGGCAACTTTTCTTAAAGGTCATCAGTAAACATGACATTGTGAAACATTTGGGGGTTTTATAATCTACTGTACTTAATAACATTAAAGGAGGAGTTCCAAACTTCTCCTTTAACATATTAAGACAATCTAAACCTTTGTAAACAAGAGGCAGGATTTGAAACCAATATTGGATGTTTGGAACCTTGTGGAATGTTGGCTGCATTAAACAGACATGTTACTGTGAAGAAAATGCCGGGTAAGCTTCTGATAATGGTTATCTACTCTATGAGCACAGTTGCTCATTCCACACATGGGAAGACCAATCCAACTTTAGTGCACAGTTCAAAAATAATCTGTCGGGATGCATTCAGCATTTGGCTCTGAACATATTTCAGATGCTTTGACAACACATATAATGATGATATACTGTACAGCTTTTGAGCAACTAAGCCCTTTCAGGGAAGACCTGGAACATTTAGGAAAAGAATGCCATCTATTCTGCAAGCATAGCTCCATATTTGAGTCCAGGTGTAAACTGACTGGTGTCCAGACCTCTACTTTACATCATGAAACATTCAATTGAGGTTTTTCTCGAACACCTGCTGTTGTTTGGCTTTATAGAAAAAAATGGCTTAGATGGTTGCAAACCTATAATTCTGATTGCATTTATTGTTTTGTAATGCCCAACAACTAATTAGAAATTTTGAACGAGAATTTCAGAAATGTTTTCAGATATTTCAAAGACTCACTCACTCTGTGTCTGGGTCTGGCGTTGCCTTCTGCCTCTGCGTTGACGTTTGGTTGTCTCTCTTCTGCCTCTACTTAAACTTTGTCCTGTCGCACACGTGTAATAGCCCCACACCTATATTGACACCAGCGTTAGGATATTTCTGCTATTCTTCGGACAAATAACTTCTGTAGCGCTTTAGATTACAGCCTGTGAATTACTGTGTACTTCTATCGAAGTATTTACGATAGAAATTAAAGGGTAATGTTTGCATAACTACAAGGTAAGTACAGGGCAAGATTATTTTAAAAACAACATCAGCAACATAATAGCAACACTGTAGCAAGAGATGAAGTATGATCACTCGTAAATAGGCTGGAATTAAACAAGAATACAGTGACACCCCTTCCTGCCCCATGAAACACGCTTTAGATTAGCCCGGTCTGTGAACCGGGTGTGTCCCGGTTACATACTGCTATTCAGACATGCATAGGGTGACCACCGGCTAGACTAAGAAAAGTAGGACACTTGAGTCTGAAAGTGAAGACAAATGGTCTCAAGTGAGGACACTCCTAATCTTTGTAGTTTCTCCCAACAAAATAGCTATTAAGTGTTAAAATAGCATTTTTATAATACAAAATTGTGGTTTTGGAGGAAAACCTTATAGTTTGCATGAATAGTAAGCCTAGCCTATGCAATGATAGACTATTTGAAGATTTCAGATCCAAAAGGTCCATTTGCAAAGAATTTACTGAAATATATCTTTACAATTTTGATCAATGGTCCACCTCCAATTGTATTATTTTAACTTGATTTGCTTTAGCTTGATAATAATGACTTCCTGTGATTGGAGATTTAGTAGTCTAATTTAACTTTAATATTATGCCAGTGTTCCTGACAGATTAGATCACTGTGAGGATATAGCACATTTCACACACACACACAAAAAAGCATTAAAAGCCAGCGTACTTGCACATGTTGCTCATTTGACTATATAACCCACTAGTGTTCACACCAGTTTAACATTAGTGCGTGCGTCTGCACAGGCAGGCGGAATGCAGAGGCAGTGACCGCGTTGAATGCTTTCTTTTCATACCACTGTTTATTAACATTGTTTGCTATTGCATGAAGTATCAGAAATCTGGACAAAGGCCATAAAAATTAGGACATTATTCCTTGGTCTGGACAGAGGGCTTGAAAACCGGACTGTCTGCTCGAAATCGAATCGAAATCTAAACGACGTCTGGGTCTAGGGACTTTCAATAGGGAGAGAAGGCGAATTAAAAGGTTGTCATTCAAATCTCTCTGCAGCAATTGGTTGGATATAACCAATCAGCGCAACGAGTAGGCTGATGTTGTAGCCTACCTAGAGCGCCGGAAACTAGAGGATAGGCGAGTTTGTTTGTTATGCCCGCCTTCTGACTCAATACTTCACGGTGATTCATCGGCCAGTCGTTGGAAACATCCCATAATAAGCCTTATGAAGAGTCCCTAGACCTCCCCGGCAGAGAGTTACATTTGTTGCAGATAGGGGCGTATAGCGCAGCTAGGCTACATAATAGCAGCACTTTTACTATTTTTCAAACATGAATAATATTGTAGCGCCAAGAGCCTGTTGTATTGTAATGTTCCCATGTGTTCCATCTCCCTCAACCCTCCCCCGTCATATGGAATGTGTAATCATTTATGTCGGGTTTTGATTGGGGGAAGGTGTCAGGGCAGTAATTATAGGGGGATTAGAAAGGTTAGTTGATTAGGGGAATCGATTGATTAGGAGTGTGGTTATTGATCAGGGTTTTAAGTTTAAGATTTTAATTGAGTGTGAGGGCGAGTCATAAGAGCGAGTGAGCTGTTTTAGCCTACAAGTTATTCAAGCTTTCGAGGCAGGCTCCTACTGCCCCACTGCCTAGGTTGTTCAAATAAACTTAATTATCTTGGTCTTGGTCATGTAGGCTTAGTAATGTAGATTGCTTAAAAAAATAACAAATCAAGTCCATTGCCAGCTCAGTGAGATGACACTCACAGCCTAAAACACACATTTGACTACCTCTGCCTACATATGACAATAATTTGATAGTATATTATTTCTTATGGCCAAATCAACTCCATCTAGGTGGCTGCTTAGCCTTGCTAACACCAGACTAAATCTCACTTGAGGGACCACCTATACATTTTCTCATAGGGGACTTTACGTTTTGTTTGTCCAAAAGTTTGCATATCCTCTTGCCTTCTCTCCCGGTTCTGTGATTGGTTCCCAAATCCATGAGAAAATTTCGGCCATGGTCTCCAGGCTGCCGTGCAGTTCAGAATGAGCGCACAAGGCAGCATGGATATTCCCAGGCTAGTGGCTGCTGGCCAAGCTTATGGCTACGCATTGCAATTGCAATTGCAATGGACAATTCACCGCACCGCTACAGATACACAACTCCAAAATGGCGTGCTATACATGGGTGATGTAGGCTACTGTTGCCTAAGTGCAACATTCACAGCAGCACGGATCAGGTGTAGAAACTGCTGAGTGGTCATTAAACAGATAGATTCCACAGACAAACTGTGCATTTGTCCATTAAAGGAGAAGTTTTGTGTGAATCAATCCATAGCCCTGTTGTTAGCTGACTGAATGCTGTCTATAGCAAAAAGAACCAGAGCATTTGATGCAACTAACCAACTGCATCTAATTTGTTTGTTCTTTTTCCTGTAGACAGCAGTCAGTGACCTTGAACAACAGGGCTTTGGATTGATTCACACCAAACTTCTCCTTTAACATGACTCTCGCCAGATCCTTGTAGTTCCGCCATGCTCCACCGGGGGCGCTTCGCTGAGCTCCACACAAAGATCTGGGATTGAGGGCAATGCAAACTCCTTCAAGGCAGCAAGAAATAATGAACCAATCAGGATTGCCGAGCTGGATTTGATTTGATGTGATGTAGCGACAAATGACGCTCTCATTAGCGGTTGCAATGTGAGTGGTTGTAGTAGCATGTCAATAAAGGGACGGGCAAGTGGTTTATCCAATCACATGAAAGTATTTTTGAAAACTGAAATACATATCCTATTGAGCAGTCCCAGATCCTCATGTGGAGCGAAACGCCTCTGGTGGAGCATGGCATAACTACAAGGATCTGGAGAGTCAGATTATTTTTCCGTAGCAAGAAATGTTGCATGAAGTAGGCCTAGTTGTCAGTCAGGAGGGCTTATTGCGCTGATGCGCGTGCATCTAAAAATGTATTACGCCGCATTTACCCTCTCTGGTTATATGAAGTTGGCTACTGTGTGTGTCAGTTTCCTGTGTAGCCTAACTAGATTTGAGATTAAGAACATCAAACAAGAGACTTTCCTGGGTAGACTATTGCATCTGTCAAAAAAAAATCTGTCGCAATAGGCCTACTAAAAAGTGTCTGAAAACTGACAGTTATGTCTAAATACCTGCATGTCTAAATATTAGGTGGTGAATACAGTGAAGCCCAACACCCTGAATGGAATGCACATCCTTCTCCAAAGTGGCTACCCATCTTTATCATTTCCATGTCCAGATAGGCCCACGCTTGAAGCATTGGCTTCCAGCAGTTCAGTCTCTCGGACAACACTTGCTTAAATCTCTCTAAAAATGACTGAAATACTGTGAAAATTGCACATCAAAACCTTTCCAAATCAGCAGAATGATGCAAAATGTAAAAAGTGTCTCATCTTACCCCTCTCTCCCCTAGTTACAAGTAGCTGTGGGAAATTAGATTAATTACATGTCTATTAATTTGACCCTTGCTATAATGTGTACAGTGTCGCTGGTGCCCTGTAGGCTACTTAGCCTGTGTAATTCTGACAATATTACACAAAAATCTATATTTTGTTAAGTTGTTCTTATATCTAGGCTACTCCTTACACAATAATTCACTGGCTGTAATCTAAAGCGTTACCCGATCGATCAACATCTTGTTAGCCATGACCAACAGATTTCAGCCATCACTCACCTACCCCGCAGAGAGGAGCAAGTTCGGTGATGTCCGGCTTCATAACTTTCGACTTTAAAGCCATAAGTTCAGTCCTCAGCTCACTGATCTGCCTCGATTGTAAGATTGACAGACTAAAACAGATGCAGGCAGTTGTCAGTGACATAGCGCAAAGAATTACTGTTGTTGTGCTACTCACAGGGCATAACGTTACCACGCGCGGTCTTTGCGCCATGAGGATGATCCAGTGCTGTTTACAATACGTCTGTATGAATCTCTTGCTTAGCAAATGTTTACAGGCAACTTAAGTTCCACATCCTAACCTCTTGCTTTCGTTTTCGGGATGTCATCGTCATTGGCTGCGAAGATGCGTGGGAGTATATTAGTCATCAGTTGGCACTTGCTAAACAACCAAAAATCCACCCTAATGTTCCAAGGTCAATTTTTTAGTGGGCCTAATCCAACTACAAAAAGGATTTGTTTCAGGACAAGATGGAATAATTATTCATCATAACCCATCAGCATTTGTCATCAGATTAGCAAAACGTTTAACATTTTCATGCTGATTTCCTAAGGCCAACTATTGCACTGGACATGGGAAACCAAAAGAAGGGAAGCCTGGGAAGCCTGAACACCCATGTTTGTCCGAACTAGGCCTGATATTGACTTGAACCTTTCCCTTGGAAAGCAGGCCCGAGATATACAGGGAGAGTTTGATTAAAGGAGAACGGGGGTGGTAGCATGCTGTGGTCAGTCTCTGAGAATGGCCTGAAAATAAAAACCCACTGCATCGCCTGCTGGGCGTCTTTGGATGGAAGCACTTGTCTGCGGCTCTTCAAAGCTCACTCACCTTCCCAGGGATTCCTCCCGAGCGCTAATGCTTCCCTGCCCTGACATCTCAACCATGTGCCAAATGCCCAGGGTCGTGCAGTAGACCCAAGCATCGAGCGCTGCTCGAGGCAGTAGAGCGGATGCACAGACAAGGTGACCCCACTGCAAGTAAGCCGGGTAGACACTGCACCCAGCTGGAGGCCAATACCAGGCCCACTCAATGCAAACTCCTCTGGTGAGCTTGAGGTGAAGTTTTATTCCCAACAAATACTTCTCTGCTTGGAGAAAATCAGATGCACTTCCTATGACTCCTAAGAAACTAGGAAAACTCGACTAGCCTATATAACAAAGAAAGACGTCCGTCAACAGCAATGATTTTGCATGGTAGAACATCCCCAGAGGAAGCAAATGGCAGACAAGAATTGATCTGACTTTCAGTACTATCAGTGGTCTGAATAACACCAATAGCTTCCTGTGACATTTCACCAGCCTTTTTATTATACTTTAAAAAAACAATATTCAGTGAATTCAAAGAGCAGTAAATAACTTATTAAATAAATGTCAGTCTCAAATACTGGACTGGACAGAAACATACCATATAAATAACAGACATTCATGCCCCTGACAACAGGTCAATGACAACAAACACAGCCTACTTTCAAGCATTCAATTAAGTAAACATATTATTTGATTTAAATTTTAAAATTACGATTTGATTTTGACACTATCATAAAAGCCCTTGAACCTACTATGCATAAGTGAAAGACCACATTTCTTTGGCAGGTAATGATTAAAACATGACAGAGGAAAGTATTCACTATTTGAAATAAAACTCTGCAGTAAATACCATGTGAAAACATTTTCACTCCTCCATTCTTTGTCCAAATCCCCAGAATTCTTCCTGTGGCAGACTTGGGCTTTGCCAAGCTCTCTGTGACTGGCGGTCCGCAGATGCCAGCACAAAAGCCATCATGGGATTTCCACCTGGTGCAAGACTCAGCATCTGATCACACCCAGTAAACACATGCTTCAGAACAGACCATCGACATTTACTCACAGAAAAAAATGACATATCAAAGAAATTTGATATGACATTTAGTTTACTACATTTTGGTTCTTTAAATTGTTTGTGTGCACATGGGCATGCGGATGCCATGTTAATCTTATGATCAATTTATTTTATTAATTATTATTTACAAAAAAATATTTTATAATTATTAATTGTATTCAATTTATCATTATTGTCAATATATACAGTCTAATCACTTGGTTAACAGTCATTATACAATCATGTGGTTAATCTATCAACAGAGTAGGTCATTGAAGTGACATGCCTGTTGCGTAACATCTGGTAAAATATCATAATATTCACTGTGCATGTCTGCGTACCTTGTCTCTATACAATGGACCATCTGTATACACGTGGGTGCCGCCGTTATCTTGAAAGCCAATGGGTGTCTCTTTAAAACCATATCTGGATATGGGCTCAAGCAGTTGCTCGTCCCCAGGCTCTGTAAGGTCCCTATGCCCTGTTGTGTTGTCCTCTGTTGGCACAAATTCATTGCTGTTGCCCCACCAGGTCTGCTTCTTGAGCCTGGGGAATAGATACCTCTGTCAAGGAACAAAAGTAGTGTCCCTCCAACTTTCACACAAGTTGCACAACTTGCCGTACTGCTCATCACATCACCTTTTTACAGAAGCAATTGCATAGTACAAACACAAGGGGGAGTATGACACCATGCAAATCAGCACTTTTGCATTTTCTGACTAACAAATCAGATATCTGATTAATCTCATGATTTAGTTGCATCTACGATCAGATTTAACCTATGACACTACACTTATAAAATGACAAGAGCATTTCACAGTGGATATTCTTAAATTCCACCAGAAATCACTAGGGACTACACACTGCAATTAAAGCCATACCACCCCTCTCTGTCCATATACCCTCACATGTCAATAGAACTCTGTCTCCTCTTCAGGTCGCCCATGTGGTTCAACACGGCGGCTACTTTATGCTGTATTGCTGGTGCCCTCTGCATCTCAGCACTCGGCTTTCCTTTCTGCCGGCGCCCCATCAGGTCTGCTGGAGAGGGGAGCTGCTCCATGCCTGGGCCCAGATCCACACCCCGTCGCCGTTTAGAGGGTGGCCCCTCCTTCACCTTGGCATTTTCACATTTTGGTCATTTAAAGTGATGGTTCGGACCTATTTTTACTAAAGCGCGATGAACTGTGAAGTCCCTCCACATCACCCATCCGAAGAT
>JASCQY010000388.1:16813708-16825021 GCA_030264315.1 Sardinella tawilis
ACACACACACACACACACACACACACACACACACACACACACACACACACACACACACACACACACACAGAAACATCTAATAATTGGCACTACATAACTTTTTAACAAAACAAAGCCAGCCATCACCAGTTGCTACAGTAAAACTTGAACTGTTTTGATACCCTGGCTTCTTCTCATTTCACTTTTACAGTTCATGAGAGCAATGCAGGTTAACATCACTTTCAGTTCTGCTTAATAGAAATTCAACATTTAAGCCTCTGTCCAAAAAATATATTTTAATAAAACAGGCAATAATAAGGCCGTTTTATTGTAAGTCTGTAATTTTTCTTAAATTAGACTTATATTAGAGTATATTCTTTAACTGTGTCTCACCATCTCTTAAAAAAATCTGTGACTAGTCTTCCTTGTGGAAAGCGACGTCAATGTGGGAGCTAGGGGCAGTACTGTCCCGTGAGCGTGAAGAGGTGGAGCTTACAGGGGAAGAAGGGTGACGGGGCCGCACGCGAGGTTGCGGGCAGCGGCAACTTTTTAATCTATTACTTTATTCTTTACATTTATTTATGGATTCTTATTTTAGAGTCATACAATTCTGTCGTATCAACTATTGAAGTTATCAAGCCCCTGTCATACTAAAGTTTTCGGTGTACTTTTGTGGCAGTCTATTGGAAGGAAAGATTTTGGGACTTGTTCGGAATTTTGTCTTGGTGACCAGGCGTGGAACGGAAAATCTATTCTTTTCGTCTGCTTGGTCAAGACATATCGTGTTTTAAAGTTTACAAAAGTCTGCAGTTTGTTCTTCGAAGTGCTTTATTGTTCTACCTTTACTTCATGTATGATACATGGGCAACCCGAAACAACTGACTGGACTTAACTTTTTATTCCGTCGTCGAGAGCAGCGATCCGCTTGCCAATTATCTAGGCAGGTGGTAACGTTGGGCAAAACTTTAGACTACTTTCAGAGTAACTTCTCTGTAGTCATTCGAACTGCTTGAAACTTTTCATTTGCTGGAGGTTGGATTTGGCAGTTTTGCAATCACCAGAGGCATTTCTACGAGGAAATAAGATAAATTAACTGGTAAGTATCCTACTTTTAACTCCTACATCATCCATCTGGAATCTCTCTCGCTCTCTCTCTCCCTCTATCTGTCGGCTGTGTAATGAAAAGGGAGGGCACGGTTATTCAAACTTAAAAAAAATTTATGGGCAGGAGGATTCTCAGTTTGAATGGCTTCTAAATCACAGATGTACGCCCTAGCTTTGACCAAGAATTTTTGCATTTTGGGCTTTTACAAATAGTGCGCATGCATTTGCTCTCATTAACTTGTCATTGGTGTAGTTTAAAAGCTGCCTTTACAATCCAGAGAAAATAGCCTAATGTTATATAATAATGTTATTGTTTTTGTAAAAGTTGAGGACATTTAAACAGGTAACGTTAGATATGGTATCATTGACCACCACACAATCTAGTTGCAGGCCCACCCACACACCAGTTTGTTTACATACTGATCACTGGCTGTGTCATCATCACCATTGTGTTATCCAAAGCCATGTGACTTTTGACATGATTGAAGATAACTAACAGGTGATATAATCTGTTGGTGTTTTTTATTTATTTATTTATTTTATTTATTTATTTATTTATTTTTCTCTTGCATTTTCCCCTCAGCCTTTGTGAGAGTGGGCCATTTGAAGAGAAGTCAGCTAGGTGATAAGCTACTATAGCACTCCACATGTACAATAGGCTCCCAGTTGAGGCCTTTTGTCTCTAATGGGAGCACTTCTAAGTGAGTTAAGTGAGCTCCTCCATGAAGCAAGTTTCTCGTGGTTGAACAGCTCTTTGAAATGTTTCTCAGCTATTTTCTTTGCATCTAATTCGTGGCTCTGTGAAAACCAAAGTGCATTAGTTTTCAAGGAGTCTGATTTCTAACCACAGACCACAAAGTAGTCTTGTAGGAAAGTTTTGTGAAGTTCTGTAATCTTTTTCACTTGGCTGCAGAGAGCATTGTGTTTATGTGTGTCTGTCCGAATGAGGCATGTAAGGCTATTTAATCACCATGTGATTCTGTTTATCCTCTAACTAGGTGCTTGCTGGTCTGTCTGCCCTGGTACATTTGAAACTGTGCTTCAGCTATATTACTTTCAGTCTGTAGAATGAAAAGTTGTGAGTGCGAAGATCTGCTTGCTGGAAGAGTTTTCATTACATGGTAGACATAATGACAGGCATGAGGTACATTCCTCAAGTTGACTCACAGTAGTTCACCCTGTCTCTCTCCCTCTCTCTTCCCCCCTCCATTCCCTCCTTTCACATCTTTTCTCTCTCACTTGATATTCTTTCTCATCTTCAGTTTGCTCTCCTGTGTCTTCTTGTCTGTCTGTCTGTGTACAGTTGTCTGTCTATACAGGGCCTTACACTGTTGTTTTCGGTTCCACCTCTTTGTCGAGTTCTGCCGACTCAAAAATGTTGAATATTTTTAGCGAAGGTCTGTTTTATGAGTCATCCTCTCAGAAACCCTACACATGTTAGCAAGCCTCTGACATGCTCAGATAGCTTTATGCATCTCAGCTTCACCCCATGTTTAAAGGAGAAATCTGGTGTGAATCAAACCATTGGCCTGTTGTTTAAGGTCACTGAATGCTGTTAGTGAGAAAAAGAACAATTCAATTTGATGCAACATCGACAGAACAGCAAATCTGCAGCTAACACTAACAGAAACTCACTTTCTTTCTCATTGTCCTATGCCCCATTCATATAATATTAGTGGCTAGTAAACTACTGTATATGGTCTATGTTGTATACAATTTTGTTTCTTTTGCTTTCAGTAGTTTAATTTTCATATGCCCTGTTGCAGGGGTGTCAAACTCATTTTCATCACAGGCCATATGAGTATTATGCTTTTCCTCAGAGGGCCACTGTACCACATCAATATGCGTCACCACAAACTGTCGTTTGAACAAAAAAAATGCACATTTCTTTCTGTTTCTGACCATCACCAGACCTAATGCGTCTGTGATGTGTGTTTTGTGTTCTTACTTCCACATAACTTAATTTCATCTTCTTTCACCCTCTTGCTTTCTTTTTGTCACTAAGCAGTTCCGTGATGCACCTCCTAGTCGAGTTACATAGTGATATGCTGCGCTTGCAGAACTGCCAGTATTGTGTTGTTGTTTTTTTTAATCAGGCCACATAAAAATGAGCCTATGTGAAGGGCAAGATATCCATATCCATGCCCATATGTTTGACATCCCTGCCCTATTCAGTTCATTTTAGCTGTCGATTCGCTATTCAGTTGATGTTTTGTCGAATTTCTGGTTCTGTTTCCAGAGACAGCGCTCGGTGACCTCGCACAACAGGACTATTGACTTCTCATTTAAAGCACATCAGTATAATCCAACTATCTTTATAAGTGTCTTCTCTTGTCCATTCTCCCTGTTGCACTGAGTGCTTCGGCTTGTAATTGGCTGCTGTGTTTTCGACTCTCATTTTCCCCGCACTCACTACTAATATGTCTCTAACACTACATGGGCAGCAGAGAACAAGCACTGGCATTGGCATCAAAGAGCAGAGAGTGCCAGTCATCTGAGTCCGGGGGTAAACAAACAGGCTTGCGCTCTACCAAGCGTGCTTTCCGTTGAAAGTGGATCATCCGTGGCCGGTGCCAACACAACACTTGGGTGAAAGATAAAGACAGGACATAATCAAACTCAAATTAATGGTCCTCCCCCCCCCCCACCGCCCCCCCACCCCCACCTCCCGGCTGATCTCAAACCTGTGGAACGAGAATGAAATGAGGAGACTAGTAGTTGGCTGATTTACAATGCAAATGGAAGCTTTTTTGTATGGTAACTGTTAAAGAAAGATTATGCTATAGAGGCTGTACATGGCTGGTTGTTTATCTGAATGAATTGGACCTGAATAATCCAGCCCAGCTATAGTTAGTCTGAGTAGCTGTGATTGGGCCACCGCCATATTTTAGAGGAGGCTAGATGAAATATTCTAGGGACAACAAAGTGGCAACTTTGCATAATGTAGTAGTAGATATAATCTATGCATGACGATTATGATTAGTATTTAGTTGGAATATAGACTTTGTTACTGAAGCATAGACCTGAACTCCACATTTAATTGGGTCTTCTCAGAAAGACACAGTAAACCAGCATCCCTGCCTGTATCCACTAGCTTCTTCCTACTCCTGTGGCCTACACAAAAGCAGACTTTACACTCCATGATCAAAGCTCCTTATGACTTTTCCTCACATGAAGAGGATTAAGGCAGAGGTGCTCTCCCTGCCACACACACACACACACACACACACACACACACACACACACAGAGAGACACACACTCATACACACACACACAAACACACACACACACACACATCAACCTGAGTGTTTGTCTGCGGAATGAAAGAATGGGGAGTGGATGGGGAGCGCACTCTTCCTCTCTCTCTGGATCTTACTCACCCGCTCTGTCACCTGCTGCTGTTGCGTAAGGCTGCGGCTGCTCCAGCCTGTGGAAGCTATGCCTGTTATGTTTGTTATGCGTGCCATGCAGGCGCGCTCTGTTTGCGGACAGACCGTCTTCTCTGCGTTAGGGAGGGCGTCGCCTGACTTGTTTTAGACGGCCGTCTCTCTCTGCTGGGCCGCCCGTCGGCTCCTTCAACTGGAGATAAGGGGCTGTCTGTCACCCCAGGCACATTCCACAGGGACTCAATGGTCTCACCTCAAAGATGACAGATCGCCGCAGTCACACAAACAAGCATTACAGTACACCCACGTAACCAAGTAACCATAGTTACGTCACAATGTCATAACCTTATCGTCTATCTACAGTAGCCAAAGTGATCTTACATTATCATTATCATATTTTCTTATGCTTTGGACAGCCACACAAGTTTTTTTTTTTTTCTGTGCAGGTGGGGCTTTCTAGAGGGCACGTTTCTCGATGTGTTTGTCTTACCCCGCACACTACCTGCTGCGTGAGTGTTTTGGAGGACGGCACAGTTTGTAATCACCCCATACCGAGGCCTTGCAGGAGCTTGCATCAGTGGAGGTTTTTTTTTTTTTTTTTTCTCTCTCTGACCTTATCACCTCAGAAGCTGGAAGCACCTGTCTGTTGCCCTCAAAACAGGAGCAAGAGTGACAGAGAATCTAGTCAGCCAGAGGATAATGGGAAATATTTGTGTCCGTATAGGTAGGCTTTGAATGAGTGCAGTGCTAAGGAAGAGCCCGGCGAATGAGGGCCGGCTGAGTTTGGCCTCAAATTGACGCGGCTACTTTGAAGTCCGCACAGGCTTTGCTTTTGCCTCAGGTTGGAACGAAAAGACCAAAGAACGTTGCATTACCCACCGCCCTCTTGTCTCGCGCGGCTGAGTGTTTGGGCTGTGTGCCGAGCCGACTTTCTGCAAAAGCAAAGGCTTTTCCATCAAAGGACTTTGTGAAGTGCGTTCTGTTTCGCTGGGTTGTGGAAAGTTTATCTGTATCATTTCTTTTCTTTAATGTGTTGCCATAATAATTAGAGCTTCTCTCTCTCTCTCTCTCTCCCTCTCTCTCTTCCCAGAGCAGAGCACAATGCCAGAGGCCAATATGGCGTCGGCCTCGGTGAAGGTGGCGGTGCGTGTCCGTCCCTTTAACTCCCGTGAAACCAACCGGGGGGCCAAATGTGTCATCCAGATGCAGGACAAATCCACATGTGAGTAAAATGGAGAACACAAACACACACACACACACACACACACACACACACACACACACACACACACACACACTTTCCATGCTATGCTGCCCTGCCTTTGTGAAATGTTTGGCATTGGTTTGGGTCCCGAGCCGTTTGTCTGCTTTCCCATCAGATTAGTTCCCAGTGTGGGTGTCGTGTTGAGCAGGCATTGTGGTTGGTGTAAATATAGCACCATTGTTGTCAACCGCACTCAGCCTTCTAAGAAGCCCGAGTCCCGATTCCGATAGACCTGGTTATACTGTACTTTGGTGACTTTCCTAAGGGGACTCTGGCTCTCACTTTCACACATCCGGCCGGTTGTTTTAACAAACGCCGATATACAGTATACTGTAGTCTCTTCTCCAACCAGCTGATCTACCTCTATACCCTCGATACCCCTTCTGGCATCTCTGCTTAATCTGCCTTATGTCAGTTGTTCAAAAGCGAGGCCCGGAGCTGTCAAAACTGCACACGAGCTGAGTGTGACTCCTGCGTGAAAACGCTCTCTAGTTCAGATTACACAACGCTTTTCCACCCAGGCCCCCCCACCCCCACTCCCACCCCTCCTTTGCCTCTCTCTCTCTCTCCCTCTCTCTCTCTCTCTCTCCCTCTCTCACGCATTCCCTCTCTCTCTCTCTCTCTCTCTCTATCTAAAGAATCTGCTCAGCTGGCAGTCTGTTTGGCTTGACCTCCCTCCAGTACAAACACGCTGATGTTTGACAGGCCAAGGCTGGGGCTTCGCCATTGTTCGGCGGCGGTCCGCTCTCACTCGGTGGAGGCTGCCGCCGCCCCGGGTTTCCTTTAACCACCCTTAGATGTGGGACAGAGGCCCAGAGAGCCCTCCTACTCAGCATGTCCCATTATAGCCAGCAGAGAGAGAGAGAGGCCTTTGTTTGGGAACTTCTGGAGAAAAAAAAGAAACTGTGGAACTATGGAGACCAGACCATCTACAGAGGGCCTTGATATTATGAACTATGTATTCCTGGACTATGTTTTTGTGAAGCATTGTTGTTTATTTTATTTGAAGCTAAATGTGCTTCATGTAATTCATAAAAAGTGCTAATTAGACTATGCAAAGTTGATTTGGTTAATTTGGACTGAATTCTTGACTCTGAGTCTTGACATGGTTTACAATATGAGATTATAATCCAGATTATTCCCATGGGCAGGTATCTCAAACCCCAAGCAGCCCAAAGACACAAAGAACTTCACCTTCGATTACTCCTACTGGTCACACACCTCGGTGAGTAACCCCTCTGTCTGTCTGTCTGTCTGTCTGTCTGTCTGTTTGTGCTCCTCTCTTTCGTTGACTCAGAGATTCAGACCGTTTTCACAGTGACTCACCTATCCTTAAATGACACAGGAAAATTGTGAAAGTAAGCGATCTGAATACACAAGGCCATTATGCACTTGGGACAGTGTGTGGACAGTGGTGATGTGATGTCTTTGGTACTTGGCTGATGGTTGTTCTCGCCGGCCGCAGGTGGAGGACCCGAGCTTTGCCTCGCAGAGGCAGGTCTATCTGGACATCGGGGAGGAGATGCTCCAGCACGCCTTCGAGGGCTACAACGTGTGTATCTTTGCCTACGGCCAGACCGGGGCAGGGAAATCCTACACCATGATGGGCAAGCAGGAGCCTGGACAGCAGGGCATCATTCCACAGGTAGGCGGGGATGGGTGATATTGACAAATAAAAGTAAATTGATAAATCTGTTTTTTTATCTTCATTGGATTGATATTTTTGTTGCTAAAAGGGTGTTTGCAGACTACTACATAGAATTTGATTTGTAAATGCAGTGGCAGAGGTTTCTGATTTGGATGAGAATTTCATGCAAAATACAGTCAAACCATTTCAGCAGCTGAGCAAGTAGCCCAAGTCTGTCAGCAATTACGCTGTTGACAGTCAGCCTTGAAATATGTGACTTCCTGTTGGCAGACCAGCATGCCGACCCTGGGAATCATGGGAAGTGTATTTCTCATGGCACAGAAATAACTAGTGCCTATGTATAGAGCCATGCAGCTGTGTAGAAACTGATAGTTAAAACAGGCGCAAGCAGATATATTTTTAGAGAAATTCCTTATTTATAAATATGCAAAAGCCACATTGTTACATGTTTGTTGGGAACATGATCCAAATAGTTCAAGAAGACATAACGTGACTACTTAATGCTGAAACGTCTGAGTCTATATTAAGTTAAGCCACGTGAAGCTGTCCTTTGTAAAGTGCCATCTAGCACACAAGGGCGTCTGTGTATCAGTGTATTTAATATTTCAAGATCAAATTATCTTGTTCAAAAAAAATCTTTAGTTTGCCCACTATTACTTTATACAGATTTTATTACTGGAGATTTTTAAATCCCCCTCATGTTCTGTCACACTGTCATGTTCTGTTCTCAGTTGGTGCAATTTTGGTGAAGCCTTGTTGTAACAGTGCAATGCCTGTACTCTCTCTCTCTCTCTCTTTCTCTCTCTCTCTCTCTCTCTCTCTCTCTCTCTAGCTCTGTGAGGATTTGTTCAAGCGCATCGTAGACAATGTTGACCCTGACCTGTCCTTCTCAGTGGAGGTAAAGGGAGCAGCCACAGGGCTTCTTCACAACACACACACACACACACACACACACACAGCTCTTCCCCCACATAACTGGGAGAACCAGGAAGTGGACTCAGCCTGTTGCATTAGGGTGGGGGGAGGGGTTGAGTTTCAGGATGAGGTGTTGAATGTGACAACTGCGCACGAGGGGCGTTCCCCGGTATTTTATTTAAAATCTCATGTTGCAGAAATGAATACAGTGCATGCAATGAATGCCTACTAGGCACAGCTACATGCTTTATATTTGCCATTTGTTTACTTGTGCCCTTGTCTTAATACAAGCTGACCAAATCCACCCCCCCCCCTACACACACACACACACACACACACATACCTTCTTGGTCCATTCAAATCCTTCCTTATCTCCTGGTGGGTTGAAACATCTGCTTTGGGGCAGTGTGCTATGCAAACATGAGGTCTACCGATTGTTCTCTCTCTGCGGTCAGTGCCGACTTCAGGAGTGGTGCCGTCGATGTTTGCCCGTGTTGCACACTGGGTTCTTGTTAAGAACATTCTTTTGGAAGTGTGTCACCGCTGTCAGAGATCATGAACCCAGATCACTGCCAAATAACTTAACAAAGATCATTTGTTGATTATGTAAGATTTGGATCTTTGGTATTTTAACATGGCACAGCAGGGGTTTAGAAAGTTTGCGATGAAAGTTCAGGAACAATGTAAAACCTATTCTTTTTACAGAAGAAAAGAGGATTAGAGACATTTCTTGAACTGTTTTTTTAGTTCTGCGTTGCTGGTAGTGCTAGTGTTGACTTCATTTCAAATACAGATTTTGGGGCATTATTGGAGCATTTGAGGCATGTCTGCAAAAGTACCACTAAACATAAAAAAATATATGTTTTGCACAGGGCTGTAGTCTACATGATACACAGCTATCTTACCTTAACTCGTATGCTAACTTAAAAAGTTCTTGGGCTTGTGTATATGCAGTAAAACATAAGCTGCAATACTGACAACACAAATAGTACAAGACTGCATACCCACTGCAGCCACAGGCAGTATACCCACAACAGCAAACTAGACTACTGTTTTATGCATGACAAAGCATTTCCCCTGTGTGCCTAGGTGTCTTACATGGAGATCTACTGTGAGCGGGTGAGGGACCTGCTAAACCCAAAGAGCAAAGGGCCGCTGCGTGTGCGTGAGCACCCAATCATGGGGCCCTATGTGGAGGACCTCTCCAAGATGGCCGTCACCAGCTACAGCGATATCGCCGACCTCATGGACTGTGGCAACAAGGCCAGGTAGACAGCACTTACTGAGATCATGGTTCATTCTGATGTGATGTTACCGCTGCAGGTTTCCCATGATGCTTTTGGTGCCGTAATGTATGTCCCCTAAGGGCACTGCTGCACCAGACTTATCAATGTCAGTATGTCATGCGGCTGAAGTTGGGCTGTGCATGGTGTAGTGGTTATACATTAACATGGACTTTGATTTTGATGCACATCCATATTTATCGATTTGTTATCACGCTTTATTGGTGCTTTGAAGGTTCATTGGAACGCCTGCTTTCTTCAGTTTCTCTGTGTGTGTGTGTGTGTGTGTGTGTGTGTGTGTGTTTTAATTATCTGACTGTAACTTGTTTTGACATCTTGACATCTCCCTCTCCTCAGGACTGTGGCAGCCACGAACATGAATGAGACGAGCAGTCGCTCACATGCAGTCTTCACCATTCTCTTCACACAACGTAGACATGACCAGATGACTAACCTAGATACAGAAAAGGTGTGTTTGTGTGTGTGCACATGGTTTCCGGGTGTCAATAAATCTGTTCGAGCTTCACTCCAGTGAGGTGAACGCAACACACAAGCCAGTAAAAGAGGAAGCAGAGGGCGCATAAGGCTATCAGACTTCCCCAGCTGTTATGGATTTGTTGATGATTGTTGTTGTTGTTGTTGTTGTTGTTATTGTTGTTGTTTTTGTGGAACAGGAAGTGGTGTGTGTGTGTGTATAGAGAGGAATCATGCAATCAGTCGTTTGTGTAATCTTGTTCTCAGGTGAGCAAGATCAGCCTGGTTGACCTGGCAGGAAGTGAAAGAGCCGACTCGACGGGAGCGAAAGGCATGAGGTTAAAGGTGAGCGGTCGCAGACGCCACGCCTGTCCCGGCGGCTGGCTTTAATGTCATATCTCACACCTCTATGTAAATGTCAGATAGGACGTTTTGTTTTAATCACTTTCATCAAACTTTTTTTGGAATTTGCTGACTTTTATAAAGGCCACATTTATTTATTTATTTATTTGTTTGTTTGTTTGTTTTTTTTTTGGTTTGTTGTGCCCTCACAGGAAGGTGCCAATATCAACAAGTCGCTGACCACTCTGGGAAAGGTCATCTCTGCGCTGGCTGACATGGTGATTGTCATTTATCTCTCAGTTTCTCTCTCTTTCCTTCACTCCTCTTTTTCCTTCTGTCCCATAAGAAAATATTGGCTTGCCTTTGTCTTGCAGAATCCATATAAGATGTGTCTGAATTTTGATCTGTCTCTCCTAAAACCTCTTTTTGGAGAAGCTCCTTTTTTAGGAGCGTAGAAATAGCTGAGAAGAGTTGTAAGAGCTGGTCTTAATTTGGATTGGACAATTTCTTAGGCGCTTAAATGAAGACGTATGAGACACTGGCCCGATTTTCCGGAATTCTAACTTGGTTTCTCCTAAAGCTCAATTAGTTGCTCACAGTTGAGCTGATTTGATTCTGTAAAGCTAGTCTATTGTAAGCAGCACTATCTTCCCCTGGTGTTTGTTCCCCTGTTGCTTCATCCACTATTTTTCTCCACTGTTTATCTCCCATCACTCTCCACACACACACACACACACACACACACAGACACCCCCACCCTCACCCCACCCAAACCCCCTAAACCAACATTCCTGTGTGCAACTGTCACTTGAGAAGACATCACACTTGGACTCTGGGCTGTTTTTGCTTCAGGAGCTTAATCAGACTAATGCACTGGTGGGGGGGGGGGCGGCTATTGATTTATGCCAAGCCTCATT
>JASCQY010000388.1:16879661-16893397 GCA_030264315.1 Sardinella tawilis
CGGCTCCCCCAGCACTTCCTGTTTAACATTCCATATGTTATGTTAATGTGACAGGAAGTAGTTGGGGACCAAGATAGGATGTTCAAGCATTGTTTTCTCCAGCTATGGAATTAGAACCTGAAATGGTCTATAGATGCACCTAACTGGGCCTGTTTATCCTTGGATTTAAAATATGTCTTTTGCCATTTGGATCATACACACTGAACAGTGTTAAATTGAAGTGTGATTCATTGACATAAATCACAGCAAATCACTAGCCTGGCTTTCGCCACTGATTAGCTGAATTACCAAACTGATTGAGCTTGGTCGGGGTACTTGGCTGTCATCTCCCACTTGCCTAAAGTGGAATCAACAGATATCCTGTAGATCAAGATGCCTGATTGCTAGTGGTGAGATTTATAATCAATCAGTCCAATGATTCTGACAGTGTGGAGATGAGACAGAGTTGGACGTAGCATAAATTGGAAAAAAAAAACCACATTCGCTCTGCCTCCCATTTGAGAAGTGTAGTGTTTGTATCCCTATATCAGGCAAACAAAGCAGAGGGGAAACAGGCCTTATGGCCATTTAGCTGATCATCTGCTGTAAATCAAATCAAACTCATAGATCAGTATGTGTTACAACCAGGCTAACAAATCACACTACAGACCTTAAAACCAGGTGTTAACAGGGGAACTGATTTGGGATTTGCACCTTAGGATATTATTAGTTTTCCTCTATATAAGACAACTCCTGATGTTATATAGTTTTTTTTATTATTTTCCTTGAAATGTTGTCTATCACACTACTTGAAGTGAAAAGTATTGCTGCAAGTGTGATATTTTGGTGGTGGGTTAAATTTCTTAAATTGAGGTTAATTGTGGCAAAAAGTGTGGAGTGCCATGCACACAACCTGAATTTTCTCTTCCTAAGCAGTTCTTGGAAGTCTTTTGAAGCTAATGACAAGGTCACTGTATTTTGAGCCTGGTTGAGTTCTGAGGATATAAAGCTTTGCATTAAAAGACCACAGCTTAGATTGAGTTCATACTGTGTATGAAGTCTATCCGTCCTATATTAACCTTCACTCACTGAGGTATCTCTCTCTTTGTCTAAACCTCCAGGATCCAGAACATGAGAATGATCGATGGCAAACCAGAGTACAAAAATGGCCTGGTAAGTGTCAATCAGTTCTTAATCTGCATGTCTTCTATATGCTGTCTGGTTGAGTTGCCTGCCTGTCAGCCTCTGACGTTTGTCCAAGTGTTTTGAGGGGAAACACTGAGACGTCTATAGCACTGACCTTTAAAGAGTGACTGGGGGAGGGAGAGAGGGAGGGAGAGAGGGAGGGAGAGAGGGAGGGAGGGAGGAGGGCTGAAGGACAGACACACAGTAAAGGGCAAGACTTTCACCCAGTGCACTGATCAGACATGGGTTCACACAGTGTTCGCTGCTGTGAGTAAGATTACCTGTGTGTTTGTTTAATGTTTATTCAATTATAGCAAAACCATTTAGTTGGAATTTAATTTGTTTTGACATGGCTGCTATTTTAAATGCTTAGTCATCATGGTTCTGCTCTATCAGGATAGACCTCTATTAGGCCCTATCAGACTTTCTCCTCGACTGTGAGTGCTGTTGTGCTACCCTCATGATATCAGTACTGATTGCATGTGCAGCTTGGTCACGTGTGCTACTGTGTTGATCTATGGATGGAGGGATAGGCTGTGTTGAACTGTATTTATATTGCTGTAGTTCTTGGTGGAACTTTATCTGCCCTGTTCCTCCATCTTCTGTTGGATCTACTGGATACCTGATCCCTCCCCTCTCCCTTTCCACTTCCTTCTGAAAATCTTTAGCCTAGAAACCTAGGCGTACCCAAGCAGAAGCAAATAGTTTTGCTCAGACTGTACATCTATCAGTCATGGCCAGACTATACATTTGATGTTGTTATAATCTGGTTTATCCGGTTTAAAAAAAAATAATCTTCCTGGGACTTGTGTGTGTCCTCTTCAGTCCCATTGCTTTTTTTAAAGCATCTGCTCACAGGTTTCTGGAGCTATGGGTTGTTCTGTGCAGTTATCTTTGGAGTTCAGAGCCTCTTGAAATACTTAAAAACTAGTTGGGGCACAATTTGCTTGACAATGACTACGCTTACATGCACAGCGAATTCGGAATAAAGTCAATATTCCGTTAAAACGACGTCCTGAATAATCTGTTTACGTGAGTGGTAGACTCATTCCCATTTCCGTCGCTATGTTGCGGTTAGGTCACCGACATACAGTAGCCTACAAGTTGCCTTATATTGGTTGCATTGGCATGCCAATTGAACATGCGCACATGCGAAAAACCACTCTGGTAAGGAGCATTTTCCGATTAAGGTGTATACATGACCCAGAATTCTGTTTAATTCAGGCATAAATGATTCATTCAGGTTTTCAGAAACCTGCAATACGGCCAAATTGGGAATGAATAAGGAGTTTACATGACTCGCGCACAAACTTACTATTGGCAATATTCCGTTTAAAACCTTAATATTCGCTGCATGTGTCAGTGATTCCTACTGCACTGCTGCACGTATTGCACCTAGCTGTCGTGAAAAGGAAGAGCCGTAGGCTCAAACTCTGAAAAACACTGAGGATGCTGGCTTGTCAACACAGGATTGCACATTCTTGGTTGAGGTGACGACCACTCTACCTCACGTCAAACTCATGAGCTTCAGACACATGCTCTTTCATATATCTCCCAACTGTGGTGGTGTGTTTTCCTCGCTAGGTTTTTAGCAATTGTCCCATTAGCCCACTGTTTAAATCCTGGATGACTTAACGTAACCCTAAGGCACAACTGCAATTTTTTCATAACTGGCTGCAGTGAAGGGATAGAAGTCACCTGATCCAACTTCAAACCCAAGTACTGTATACTGTATGGGCTGCCAAACTTGCATTCCAACTGTACTGCCAGTCAGACTTGTTGGCGTGGCATTCAGAGCACATAGTCAACCACAATAATGACAGCACTCCATTACTCTGGTAGCCTAGAAATCTATGCATACCCTAACTCCCCTCTCCCTTTCCACTTCCTTCTGAAAATCTTTAGCCTAGAAACCTAGGCTGGTAGCCTAGAAATCTATGCATACCCTAACTCCCCTCTCCCTTTCCACTTCCTTCTGAAAATCTTTAGCCTAGAAACCTAGGCGTACCCAAGCAGAAGCAAATAGTTTTGCTACCCTAACTGTAGCAAAGAGTTTTGCTACAGTAAGTCTAGAAACGAGCCCAAGGACCCTAGTCTGTCTTCTCCCAGGTTTGGTCAGACCACTCAAATCGCTCTGCCCTTATAGAGTCACCTAGATGTATGGTACTCTAGCGGTAGCTCACTAGTGTGCAGAGGCAGTTTGAAAGACAACTGAATCCGCCCCTCCCCTGGGATTGAGCTCAGGCCATGGCAAGCCTATCCATTTTGATGTTAAAGCCTAACTTATCTGTCTTTTGCTGTGAACTGTTAAATGACACTGCTACCCTTTCTCCCCCTCCACAGGATGTACTGGCTACTGTGATCCGTAAAGAAGGCTTCTTCAGCCTGTGGAAGGGCTTCACCCCATACTATGCCCGATTGGGTCCACACACAGTCCTCACTTTCATCTTCCTGGAACAGATGAACAAGTTCTATAAGATTTACTTCCTTGACTCGTAGAAATGTGTCATGAATGGTGGGGTCACACAGCATATAGGCACACAATTGTGAGGGGCTTGAAGGGAGGTGTACCCACATTTTTGACATTTATTGATAAAGTAGTAAATTGAACATTTTATAAATCTTGGTTTACTTTCAAGTTCCTGATGGCAATGGTTGAGGACAGAATGGCGTAAATAAATTGCCCTCCAGAAAGGGGTTGTGCATCACTGCACCTTAGACTTGACCGCACTTAAACAGTTAAAATTGATTTTTACCACCCAAACCCTCGTTTCTGTTGGAGCTAACCACAAGGGGGCATTCCAACTGACTGCACTAGATCAATTTAGACACAATTCGCTGTTCCTGACTCCTCTTTACTTTACTTTCCTTTGCAGTATTTGTTTCTTGGAGGGACATTTTGATCCTTAATGATACTTTTAGAAGACCTCATGTAATGTTGACATTAATGAACATGACTGTACAGACTGCCATAATGCTTAAAGGCAAACTCTTTGAGAAACTCTGCTAAACTCAACAAATCTCACCATAACTGGAGTACCATCTACAAAGCACACACTCATACCCAATACAGATATAACTGTGAACTTGTCAAAGCTTGTTTGAGCAAGGTGATTTCCATTGATTATCATGGTGGTGCTTGTCCTGTGTCTTTACTTAATCAAGGCCGCAAGGGTTTTTTACCTGATTGGTACTAACCTGAGTGAAAAACATCTTACTTGTGTATTTATGTCTTGTGTATCTTGGTGTAAAATCTTAGTTGGGACTTGCAACGGTCTCTTATTTGCATCAAACTTGACCTCATGTCCAATGTTCAAAACATAACTACATTTCAATTTGATTAAACAAAAATGCCACCAGTCTCACAATACAAGAATACAAGCAAATATTTGTAGACTTTTGCAGTTAATGCTGTAGATGACACAAAAGAGTGTAACCTCAAAACTTTTATTTTCTGCTGTTGCTAAGTACACTGCCAGCAACTACATGAAAATGAAAGCAGCATCAACTATTACTGTAATACTTATCACCTTTTTGGTCTAAGGATTTCAGTAAATCAATTTGTTGTCAGAAAATGTGTTCTCTTTCAAAATACAATGAATGTTTGGTTGTGATTGTACAGTCAAGGACATAGGCCTACAAGTTCATTTCATTTGACTGCAAAAGAGACCTTTTTGTAACCACTGCACATGCGTAAGGTTCTTAAATACTGAGTCACAGTAAAAAATCATTTCTATCATTTACATTCTGATGATCATCTGATTATGATGACATTTAAGAACATGTTAATAAATTGGGCACATAGGATCATGATGGTTGTAATGTAATATAATTTACACAATGAGAGTCTCCGGAATTTTTTTACTCCAGATAAGGATGTCACAAAGCCCTGTTTAGCAGTATTGTTAAAGGCATAGTGTTTTCTTTGTGTTTCACTACCAACCTGTTCATTTGTTAATTTATATGAACACTTCGTTTTACTGTTCCTTTTATGGCCTGAAAGAATACTGAGTTTCTCAGATGTAAAACATCTAATCTGCGATTCTGGTTAAAATGCAACAATAAGAAAATAAAACAAACACAAAAAAAGAAACAAAAATAAATATTTTTCTTTGAAGCTCAGCTTTGTGTGTCGTAATGTCCTTCTTTCAATGGCTGATGATGTTAAAATTCATTCCTGTGCATGTTGCAGAACCTAAACAAAGGTAAAGATAGGTTTGGCATGGAGACTGCATTTCAGCTGCAACACTCTTCTGTTATTCACACCTTATAGTTGCCAATCTTACCCATCTCATAAATGTCATATTTTCTCAGTTTTTTCAGCAGTTTGATAAATCTGCTGCTGGTCTGAAATGTTACTGTTACACAGCAAGGTTGCTCTAATAAATGTTGACTTTTACAGGACAAATCCCTAATAATTGTATTCAGTCAATAACTGATTGCGGTCATCCTTACAGTGATACATGTACGTAGTATGTCCTTTAATGGGCTGCTATACAAATATGCATAGTAAAGGGCCTTTACATTCAGGAACAGTGCTGAATCCCAGTGTCCCACCTGAGACCTTCTGATAAGGAAGAAATCAGCAAGTTTGGAGTTTAGGGCTTAGGAGGGGCACTGGAATTCAGTCACAGACTACATACCGAATGTCACCTAAAATGATCCCGAAATTGCACTAAATTCCCCCACCACCACATCAACATTGGGCGGGGTCGTAAGTGTTGTGGGTGTTCCCTCTTGTGCCTTTAAGAGACGTATTTCCGCTACAGCCATTCGATTCAAGATGGCGGACCTCCTGGGCTCGATCCTAAGCTCTATGGAAAAACCTCCAACTGTCGGCGATCAAGAAAGCCGACGGAAAGCAAGAGGTACTACATTTACCATTATGTATCGGGAAAATGTGTATTCTTAATGCCCTAATAAGGCTTGAACAAAGGAAATGTAGCAATTTTCTTCTATTAACCTCAGCTCGCATAGAGACACCCACCGTCGTCCTCTCTCTGCAGCACTCTGGCCAGTCACGTAGCAGACGTCGCTCTGCTAGGCTGTCCCGTCGTTGCTAAAGTAATCTCTCATTGGTCAATGTGTTGCTCTTATCACCGTCAAAACATCAACAGCGAGTAGCTGCGTTGAAATGTGCTGAAGAGTGTGTTGTATTAATATAGTGGTAATGTTGGGAATTAGATCAGTGGGGGTGCACATAATTTACAATAAGACATAGGCCTAGGTATATTTTGTTCACCACTTCAAAAGTTGGTACAGGCTACAGAGAAGTGATGTGAGAAGTCCAATGAAGTAGCCTATGTGAATACTACTTGTGTTCTCTTCCACAGAACAAGCAGCCAGACTGAAAAAGATGCAAGAGGATGACAAGAAAAAGAAAGTTGAATTTAGAAAAAAGGTAACGTTACACAATTGACAATTTACATACTGATATGCCTAACACATTTTTTTTGTCTTATTGGTCAAACATGTAATTTCTCATTATATATTATCCTGTAGTCATTCCCCTCCATGCTTTATCTTTTAGATGGAAAAGGAGGTTTCAGATTTTATTCAGGACAGTGCCCTACAAAAAAAGAAGTATGCACCCATGGGAAAGATTGAAAGGAGTATCCTGTAAGTTGGCTGTCATGAATTTGTGTCTGTGTGTCAGATCTCACTTTTATTCAAACGGACCACACTTTATGCTCTTTTAAAAGTATAAGTGGGCCATGTTAACCAGTAAATAAAGTATTCTACACTTTGTTTTGTTTTCTCTACTACTTACCTATGTAATGCAAATGAATTGGTGTAGATTGGTATTGATCGTTGTTGTGTTGAAATGGTTATAAGGATTGTATTGTAATCATAAGTTGTCCCTTCTCTCTCCTCTCAGTCATGATGTAGCAGAGGTGGCAGGTTTGACTTCGTTTTCCTTCGGTGAAGATGAAGAGAGCAGATACGTCATGTTGTTTAAGAAGGTCAGTGTATTTTCAACGTTACTCTCACTTGAGACCTCAAACCACAGATCTGCAGTCAAGTTAATATACATTATATAATGATATATGCATTAATATACACAATAAAATGGAGCACTATGGTTGTGCACACACATCATATTTAATGTGGTGGACAGTGTGATTTAATAAAAGCAAGTACATTTAGATGGAAGTGACAAATAATTTAATATAACATAATTGAGTTTGACTGTGTGTGTATCATACTGTTCTCTCTTTTTTTGGTGGGTAGGAGTTTGCCCCATCAGATGAAGAACTGGAAGCTTACAGAAAAGGAGAGGAATGGGATCCTCAAAAGGCTGAGGAGAAACGTCGACTAAAAGTGAGTTTAGTTTGTACAATTAAAAAAAAATACAATTAAAGGTGCCAGTGTTTACGTACAAGTATTTTTCTATGCATGATATGGGTAGTATAATGCCCAGCTGTATCTGGCATATTTGCAAATTAATCTTTTTTAAAATTGTTTTGTGTCCAGAAACTTGCTGAGAACAAATAGTGATTAAAACAGAGAAGAAACTAATAGTTCTGGTGCAAGACGTGTCATTAAATGACCTTTGTTGGTTATTAAAAAGTGTAAAAGTTATTACTCAATTACATTCAAGTCTTGTAATTTGAACATGTTGCTTCACTATTCTATTCTTTGCTACCCAGGAACTTGCTGCACTGGAGGAAGAGTCCGCCAGCCGCTCTGTGAAAAGGCCTGTGTCTCCCAGCTCAAATTACAGGGACAAGTACAGCCATTTGATTGGTACTTCAGCTGCAAAAGATGCTGCTCACACACTTCAGGCCAATCGGGCATATGGCTGTGGTGAGTTTTAATGCTTCAATATCTGTGACCCATTTAAAGCTTTGGTGAAGTTGTCCACAAACTCCCTGAGGACATATTTTGCTGAAGACTAGTCAGGAAGTTGATACAGAGCCACTTTACTGATAGCCATAGCTGTTGAATATACCTGGAGGATGGATATGATTGTGATTTGCTGATAGGCTATGATGTAATGTTATAGGGTCTAACTGTCTAACAAGTTACCTGTTGTAGAAGGCATCAAGGGACCGGTTAAAAACTTAGTTTCAGATGACCTAGCTAGATAGCTAATTAGAAAGCAGTCTTTTTGATGTAATTGTTCAGGCAATAGTTCTGGTTAAGTTGCAAAGATACCGTTAAAGGCATAAAGACATTAAAGGCAGCTTGAAAGATACATCTATGCCTCCATCAACATTGGGCAAAACGAAGGTCCCTTAGATGGCAGAATTTTATGCATTTATTTGATTCGGGGCCTTGCTGCCACCAAACATTCCCTTAGAAGGCAGAATTTTTTTTCGTTTTGGACACAGCTTAAAACTTGCCCCCATTAGTTAGTGTTAGCAGGTGTTTTGCTATTCAGTCCTCTTTAGTATATCAAATTTTCTCATTCCTCAATTCCTAACGACACATTCGGTAAATTCGGGCAACATGGATATTAGTTGATTTACACTGAGATTTTCCTTTAAGTAATCTAGTGTGAACGAATACTAGCGGCTTCATTTCCTGTTACTTCACATTCCAAATAGAGTTTCTGAAAGTAAGACGTTTGATAAAGCACTTAAATCTTGAGGAAGGTCCTGAAAGTCAAACATGGAAATAAGTATTGAAAATAGATATTTTGTGTCATCAAAAGAGTCTTTTTCTATGCACAGTGCCTACAGCACAAACCGTTCACAGAATAAAATTACCAACATCTCAGTGACCCACAGTATTGCTTTGAACAATGGGTTAGGACATGTTTAAACTTGTGTTAATTCGTATCGAGTGGCTGTAGGCTTTGGAAAATTGATTGTTTTCTTATTTTTCTCTAAATTGTAAAGGACCAAAAGTATCAGTTGTCACACTTACAGTAATTCACTCACACAGTATAAACAGGTCATGGGTGCAGCAAACCATAGTGGGAAATGTAGATTAGATAATGAGTTCAGTTAGCCTTTAAATATAAGTTTAAGAGTCCTCAATGGCCTTGGAAGATATTAATGATTTTGGACTATTGTATTTTTTATGTGGTCTGTTGGCACAATATATTTTAATTAACATCAAAATATGCCCTCCCTCACTCACTTCCACCTTCAACCAGACTGTCTGATTTGTGTGGTCAATCAGTCAAGACTGAGAGACTTAATTAGGTTAAAATGTAACACAGAGTGGAACCTCACATTATCACTCCTGAAAAACTGTGAGGCATTCTTGTAACTCCTGCTTAATTTTGTCTAGCAAATACTAATTAGAGTTAATGAATGATTCTCACTGGGATTATATTTACACACACTGCTCTTATGCTGTGTAATGTTACACCTGGCTTTGTTTCCCTTTCAGTGCCTGTGGCTAACAAGAGAGACACTCGCTCAATTGAGGAGGCCATGAATGAGATCAGAGCCAAGAAACGACTGAAGAAAGATGATGACACTGGGGCAGGCAGTAGCAATGCCAGTTTGTGAGCGTGAGAGCATGGGAGTGTGTGTGTGTGTGTGTGTGTGTGGGCATCTGAATAGTTTCTGCAGACATTAGAGATTTAACTGAGTATCATTTTAAAGTAACACAAACTTGTACTTGTAATATGTACAGTGTTAACCTATGAATAGAAGGACATACACAAGCAATTATGCAAGAAATTGTCATTATTTGAAGCTACATAAGTTACATAAAGGAGTGCAGGAGTGCCTTTCCATCTCGCAGAATTGTCGGATACTCTGAGGGCCGATTCATAGTCTCCACAAGCACACGCAAATGCAAGGATGCCATGATGTGTAAATTGTGTGGTGAAAACTTTTCTGACACACCACGTGTGTGATGACATGGGAGTCAATGGAGTAGCCTGCGCTGCTTGTGGTTGTGCTTGTGTGCTTGCAACCATAGTGACATTTGTGTACTTGGAGTGACTACAAACCGGCCCTAAATGATTAGGCTACTTGTTCTGCTCTTCTACACTGTGTTTGGTCTTTCAGTGATAAAACTGAGGCCCTAGGGAGGACAGTGCCACTGGTCAGTTTTAAGGTGTTCTACAGACTTTTAATCATGGTGTATATGCCCTGTAAAGTATTTGTGTATAAAATGTCAAAGGCTGAGGATTTAGTGTATGAGGTGTTTATTTTATGGTTTGTTTTTAACTATTGATTTAAACTGTTCTTGTCAGAATTTATTGTATCTACCTAGGTTTGTGTCTTTAAATAAATATTGCTGTTTTAAGACCATGACACATTTAAGGTGTGAAATGTCCTTTGTTTTCTTCACCTATTGTTATTACATTGAGCTAAGAAATGGCCATCGAAACCCGAAACATTTTGAAATATCCTGTTTGTACTACTGTATTACAATCACATTTCTGTACCCACCAACCGATATGGTATTCAGTAATACTGATGCTTTGGGATATTGTTTGAAGAGTGAATTTGCAAAGCCAGCTAAGTCTATTTCTGATTGATGAATATTTTTTTTTAATATTCATTTATATCTATACATTTTTTATATAAAATTTCAGTACCATTGAATTTGGGTAGTTTTGATTTAATTTTATTTTTAATTGATATCCAGTTTGATAGAAATGACTTGGGAATCATTAAAACAATATTTCTGAAGGTGCACTTAGCTTTTGTATAACTCTTCATATCACATTCATATCACTGCGAATTGTATTTGCAAACCTGTCTAATTTTTTGCCTGCTATTCACAAAATTGAAGAGTATGTTTTTAAAGATCTCTTGTGACCATTGTCATGCACATAGTCAAAGAAGCCCCATTAGTCTGTTTCATGTTCATCGGGAGAACACGATGTACTTACATGTGAAGCTTTCGATAGTAAGCACATTAAAGATTTCCTGTGTGTTTTTCCAATGCACCACCAAATAAGTGCCAGAGAATTTTTGCTAGTGTGAGATGAGTGATTGACGAGTTAACATTTTCAGTAAGTGACATATCTGCCTGTTTAATCTACCTTAATCTACCGTGTGTGTGTGTGTTTTTAAAAAAAGAATTATGATTATTCAGATAGCAGCCTCTGATGACTGATCTGCGTGGTTGCATCTCGGTCACACATAATCGGTAATTCTAAAGTGACAGGTATGATCATGGCACAAACCATGTCAAGCAATTCATTAAGTATAGTTACATTTACATAGAAAACATATAACGATGACATCGCGGAGTGGAGATGATGGTAATGTAAACAAAAACATGGCACGCCACCCTTGTAAACATAGTCAGTAAAAACAGCATTCACAGGACTCTTGTGGATATCAAGAGATACCGGATGATCAATGTGGATTATTGTAGCCACTTCTATTTAGCACAAGTCACGCGATATTTCCAGTGAGATTGGCTTTGCTTTGCCAGAGAAGCGTAAACACGGGCAGTTGTTGGTAAGACGAAGGGGTCCAAAATCTACAATGTAGTACAGTTAGAGGAAGTCAACGTTGTCAAATGACAAAGGGATAGGTTATCTGTATGTGAAGAATGTTGTTGACAAGCGTCGCATAAACTGTCTTAACTCCGCTAATCGAGTTCATTAGTTATTACCTTAAATGGTTAGTTAGCGATAGCTTACATTAGCAAACCTTCAGTTACCAATCTACTCCCTTTTCCAAGCAGCTCTAAAACGTTTGTCGTTTAGACGGTGACTTAATCCAAGTAAGTATCTGTTTTTACCACTTTAAAATGTTTTCAAGAACAGAAGTTAAAAATACTGCGGATCACTTTGTTGGTTAGTTTCCTGGTATGTACATGACATGTCAATGTTTACCTAGCGTATGTGTTAGCGTCTCGGTTCTTTATCACTAACGTTAGCCGCTAGCTGTCGCTTCAAGTTAGTAGCAAACCGCATTTTGTTTGCTTTTACCAGGCTAAAAACAACTAGCAAGTGAAATGACGTTAGTTAGCGTTATTGGTAAGGTAACCTATGCAAATAGACATAAATATGTTACAGCTATATTCTGTTAAATATACCGACAGGATATATTTTGCGATATCTCATAAACTCGTGCCTGTAAATAAAACCAACCTAATTTGTTGTCCAGTGGACAGCGTGACATCAACTTGATTAACTTCGCTATCCAATTTTAATTCCACTTATAACCTTATTTGTGGTAAAGAGTAAGATGGAAGCCTTGATGCTAGTTAGTGTTTCACTGACTAAGTTATATTCCATACATAACGTTACATTTGATCTGCTCGCGCTTGATTAAGATTCCCATCTAAATTATCTCACCCTCATCATCTCAACTATAATCTAGGAAAACCTGTTTTGTACCATATTGAGTGCAAGGTAACGCAGAGTCATGCTTCTGAGATACGACTGATGAACTGAGAGGTTTTTTGGGCGTTAACTTATTTGCCATAGATCCAAGGCAGGTAGGGGTGTTTACGTTTTAAATTTATTATTACACGTTGGATATATTTTGCCTTCGTCCATGGTTACAGGAAAGTGGTTGAAATGGCCGTTCTCGTAAGGAGGTAGATGCGTGTCCAATATGTTTGAAATTGAGTGCATAGGGACGGTCTTTGTTGTCCTGACATCGTCCTTATTGCGTGTACTACAGCTGAACTTTACGTTGCAGCTGTGAACAAAAATATGACGAACAATTTACATTCTTCCAGGAACATGTGAGCTACTATTATTATTAATCATTGACCCCTCCCTTGCTGTCTCGCAGTCTTTACCTCTTGCTGGAAAGACGGAATTAGGCCTAAAAGGCTGAAAAAGAATACATTATTGATCCGCCATTATTGAGTAGCTACTTCCTTCTCACTTGTCATAAATTGTGTCAGAAGTATAATCAAGTGCTCTTCATCAGGAGCAGAAATTAAATTAAAGAATTGTTTGGAGAATTGTCCTTCAGAGGTTTCTTACAATCTAGGGCATGATTTAATTGCTCTTCTATACTCACTTGTGAAGGCACTCATGTAGCGCTGCCTTGTCTCTGTTCCTTACCAGGGTGAGCCCGTCCACATCCCAGAGTCGGGATGCAGTGTCTGGGGATTGTGGGCTTGAGGGCCCATCTTGAAGTCCTAGCTCTAGCCCTGTTCTTCTTGATGGTACCCTGCCCATCAGATGCCTACATCTATGCGGTGAGTTTATTTGTGGTCAGGCTACAGGGCTTCCAACCACATTTTGCCAAGGGTCAAGGCTTTGGTCCATGAAGGCTCATTTGCTCAACACATCTTGTGCCATGTTAGTTTTAGACATAAATATCAAGCACATATTGCTCTAAAATGTAGTAAATGTTGTGTTTTTTAACATCCCATTTTATAACGTTTTGCATTTACAGCATTACAGCAATATGACCCCCATGTCATTTGAGGACCGACCTGCTCTGTTTGGTGGCCTCTTGCCGATGGATGGTCTTATGGTAAGAGACCATCAGAATCAGTCACGTCCACGATCTACGGTAGCTTCCTACCTCTCTAGACACATCCCTCAGTCTTGTATGCACACACCGTAATTTGGCACTGGCTGAATCTGTTTGACTAACTTCCCAAACTCCAAGCCCTATAGGAGGGGGATGAGAGGATAAATAAAACCAGGGCGGGGGGGGGGGGGGGGGGGGGTAAGG
>JASCQY010000388.1:16895855-16906216 GCA_030264315.1 Sardinella tawilis
TTTTTGCCCCCCCCCCCCCCCCCCTTGCAAAAATAGAACACAGACTTTAACGGACGTTTGCTCCTCTCTGGTTTTACTGTCCAATATGTGGTATTTGTACTGTATATCCATTGTTGCTCCAACTTGACAATTATTTCCATGGAAACTAATTTCCAGTGACCTCATAGTGAAGAGTTCTCCCTGGCTCTACACCTAATGTCAGAAATACAATGGAGAGAAAAGGGGGCTATTAGGGAGCTGCTGCCATCTCCTTCACTTCCACCCCCATCCTTTCCAACATTTCCACTCACAGCAGCTACAAGTTCATTCATCCGTGTTTGTTTCCTTTTTCAAAATGCATAGCGCTGTGGGTGTGTGGTCACATTTGATTAATGCTAATGGGGTGCTGGAGTTGTTGATGAGTGGCGCAGTTCTGGTCTTGTTGCTCTTTGAGATCTGTGAGCCGGACGTTATAGTTTTTGTGGACAGTGTGCCCATGAGAAAACTGATGTGTCTGTATCTGGTGTCCAGGGCCTACGTCATCTTGAAGCCAGACTTCCCCTTCCCATTGGCCTATTATCTCATCCCCTTCACTGGAGTGGTTGGCATGATCATCCTTGTTATGGTCATCATCCTGGTGAGTGGGCATTCTGCTCTCCGTTTCAGCTGTGTGTGTGTGTGTGTGTGTGTGTGTGTGTGTGTGTTTGCTATATCTACTTCCAGTGTCAGCTTGCAGAACTACTTCTATATGTTAGGTGGCTAAATTGAATACAGACTATTTGATATTACTGTATTTATTAGCCTGTGTGTCTGTCTCCATGTTTCTTTATAGCCTTTTTTGATCAGCCATGAAACATGGGAATGGTAACGGCATGTAAAAAAAAAATTGTGTTAGAAATGTTTCTCGTCACAGGCGTATCATACCTGGTGGACCTGTTCATTTTGTTTGGGTACTTGAAATGTTATATAGTAATGTTATGTTCTCATATGTGCTGGAAAAGGGCCGAGCTGTAAAAGGGATGACGTTCAGCAAGGTGGCCATTATTGGCACTCTTGACAACGATGCAGGAGTGCTCTTGAATCACTCTGAAGAGAGTTGGGCTATTCCATGATGATAACTGCCTTGCAGAACGTTCTCCAGCTTATTACACGCCTACCTATTGAAGATATCAGTAATATGACAATGAAGCATTGTTTTATCATTACTTTCAAGGTCATTTTAATGATTGAGATATAGATACTGTAACAGCTTCCGCAACAAAAAGCAGTCCGTTTACAGACCAGCTGATTGGTTATGGTGACATCCTGTTTCACTTTCCTTAACATTGCTCTGTCGTACATGGCAACAGTCAGTTATCAAGAAATATCAGACCGTAAAAGGCTGGGAAATAAGATTGACGTGAATGGTGCATTGTAATGCATGACAAAGAGCTGTATGGTAATGAAATATTAATAGGGTGGCCAGGTTGTGTATCTCCTTCTATACAAGTTGCGAAGCAAGAAACTGTTGTCAGGGCTTGTAGTGCACCACATAGTTTTCCATAAAAACTGTCTGTCTGTTTGTCTATCAATCACAGGTGTGTGTGTGTGTGTGTGTGTGTGTGTGTGTGTGTGTGTGTGTGTGTGTGTGGAGGCCATTATGAAAGCACAACGTTTATTGTTGCCATGGTAACACATTTTTGCCCTTGTATCCGATTGGTCTAGGTTGTGCGCTGTGTCCAGTATAGGAAGAGGCTGAGAAAGAACAGGCTGACTAAGGAACAGCTAAAGAAGATCCCTATTCACAAGTTCAATAAAGGTAGGACCTCATCATCACTGATAGGACAGCACCTTGAGGGGGAAGGGGGGGGGGGTCTAAAAGCACGATTGGCTACATGTTTTAATAGGACCAGCGTTTTGTTTTAGAAAGCAATTGAATTTAAGGGAACACTAATGTACTCTATAGTAATGTAATTGTAGCATTAATGCGGTCATAGACTTGTCCCAGCAGCCTAGATGCACTTCTAGAGTATCCCTGCCTTCATGTCCGGCCTGAGCATTTTAGGCCTTGGTTCACTTTTCCTTTAGATTATTTGTTTGTGTATGTTTTCTGCAAGTTTGCATTGCACAACTGATGAAATATCTAATCATTTTTAATGTAAAGAAAGTACACATGTTTTGAGTAGAATAGAAATTTGGTGTTCTGCACTGCAATCATTCCGTTCCTGCGACCCTACAAACAAAAGGAAAGGCAGCTGCTTCCTCTATGCCATTGCCATGTTTTTAAGGAAGTAGATTGTCCATGTCAGCAAACATTGGTTAAGTTGGTCAAACATGCTTAAAGTGAAGACTCCTTTAACTATTTCAGATCACCATGAAGTGTTAGACATGCAATCTGTCCAAAGTGGATTGTCAGTGTTTGGTGTCATGGTGTCTTGGTGAGCCAGTTATGCAATGCGTTGGGTAATAGGCTTCTTCTAACGTGGAAAAGCTTTATGAACTCAAAAGGCCTAATGACCCTGAAGGCCTGATGAATTAAAAAGGAACTGTGCATGTCTGCGAGTGAGCTTTCATGAGTTTTAGCACATATGTCAATGTATGCACAATCATTTATTCCTCCATCAGGTGATGAATATGATGTCTGTGCCATTTGTTTGGACGAGTATGAAGAGGGTGATAAGCTGCGAGTCCTGCCTTGCTCACACGGTGAGTGTGTGTGTGTGTGCGCGGATGTATGTACGTACGTATGGGGAACATATGTGTATTCTGTATGTGTGTGTATATGTTTAGCGTAACAGTCTGTTTGCCAAGTATTTGTTGGTTTTAGTAATCCACTGCTTTCCTGAAGAATTAAACTCTGAATCGGAAATCAGTGCACGTTACGTAATGGCCTTAAGCTTCAGCGTTGGGGCATTGTGAAGGGCCTGCTGGAGCTTTGGCACAGATCTGCTGGATTGTTTGAATAACAAAGTGACTGCTTCTGTAGCCCCCAAGGAGACGATGTCCTTATGCCTTGCGTGTTTGGCCACGTGCAGGGCAGTCGGAAGCATCATTCTCTGAGATGATTCTTTTCTTCTGATCTCCATAGCCTACCACTGCAGGTGCGTGGACCCGTGGCTCACGCAGACCAAGAAGACATGCCCAGTGTGCAAGCAGCGGGTGACGCGGCCCAACCCCGAGTGCTCCGAGTCGTCCGATTCGGACGAGGACGCCGGCTCGCGTACCGATGAGGAAGGGGGTGGAGGCACGGCCACCGCCGACGAGGCCAGTTCCGAGCGGACGCCCCTGCTGCGCGCGTCCAACCCGGCCTCGCCGCTCTCCGGCAGCCCGACCACCACCTACGCCTCCACCGTCGCCACCGTCAGCGCTGTCACCACGGTGACCACCGCCCAGTGCCTGGCGCATACGCCGCAGCGCGACTCGCCCCTGCTGGGATACGATGGCTACTACTCGCCTGAGGAAGACTCGGATGAGGAGCTGTCGGACGATGACGACAAGGCCCAGCTCATTGGCCGAGGCGCGGTAGGAGTCTGACTGACTGGAACCGCATTGGAGGGCGCTATTAAACCCCCTTTTTTTAAATTGGAGTAGCCCTAGTTGGTTTCGTTGTTTATCTATAGGGCTATCATTAATATCTGAGAGGTGAAGTGTTTTTGTTTTATTTTGTTTTTTAAAGATATAACCCTGTGGTTGAGGCCCTACGTTTTTTTTTTAAGCAAGACTGATTATAAGTTCTTGCTGATGGTGTTGAAGCTGTAAGCTGTTCACTAATTTTATAGCTTGTTGCTTGAGAATGGGATCATAAGCAAATTAAGAATTCCAAAATTGAGCCTATAAGAAAATCAAATCTAACCAATGCTGTTGGCCATCTGCCTAAAATTAGTTTTCTTTTGAATTTTTCCGTATTAATGTCATGTGGCTAGGTGGCATTTTAACATTGTAGGCCTAAAACTTTCTTAGACACTCACTCATTCACTTACACACACACACACACACACACACACACACACACACACACGCACACACACACATACAGTATATGTACACATGTGCATCTAGTGCAATATGGACGGGTGGCCAGTTTATACTTGTCCACTAACATGAGTCTCTTTAACACAGTATGTGCAATTGTATGGTCTTACTCCCTTCAAAGTTTAGTGTATCCCAAAGAATTGGAATATATTTGTAATATTCCGACCCTGCTTTTGAAAACATGTTACCATTGTTCAGCTTGTGATTTGCGACTGTAATTTTATTTTATTTTAATTGCAGTAATTGCCACTGCATCCTTTCCTCTGCTACTGTTATTTAGTGTTTTAATATGATTCCCATCTGAACCGTGAGTTGGGTCCTTGTCTGGATGTCAAACATTGAGCTGTAAATGTAAATGCTCATGTGGGCCAAGGGGCATCTGATAGAAGCAAGGGTGCCAGGTGAAACCTGAGTCTCTTGAACCACTTCACCCCCTTCTCTGTACAGTCTTTGGCTGCATCTAAAAAGCCATACTACATACTGTCCATATACAGTATATTGCAGTATGCAGATATTGCAGTGTGCCGCATTTCAGGACTCTTTTTTTTTTTTTTTTTTTTTTTCCTTTCTCTCACCCTCACCCCCACCCCCCTCCATTCTTTCCACTGCTGACAGACTGACTTTTGAATAACATATAGTCTTTCTTTCTTTCTTTCTTTCTTTTTTTTTTTTTTTAGTAAGTACTATGTTGACATCTTAAGGGACTCAATGAGATGTTATATACACACACATTTAATCTGTGTGTGAATGGTTTGTTTGTCTCTGGACACTAATAACATGCTTCTTAGGGGCATATATTGTGGTGTTTCCATCATGTATAGGTCATATGTCCTCATGTAAGTTCATTCTCTGTTATACGCGCAGGTCTCTGTTGTAGTACAGTTAAAAGTAATTGTTACTGTCTCAAGGCACATTTTATAAACTTGTAATGAGGTTGTGCCTGGTTTCAACGTTGTTAAGACTCAATAGTACTAGTTCCTACCAAAATCAATTTCCCCATCATAAAATCATCGCAAGCGACTTGAATGTGTAGTTTCTACTGAAATTGATCTTGGCAAATTGATTTTTGTCTGTAAATGTATTTTTTTAATTAGAATATCCTGTCATCTCATGCCTTGTTAAAGGTAAAGGTGTGAGCAGTCATTGTGTGAAACTAGAACTAAAGCACATTTGGATAATATAAATACTAACAATCAGGTATCTAGGATACTGACAACCATGCCCAGCGAGGGGACCAAGTTATTGTTGAATAACCAATTATCATTTTTTTCCCCATTTACCACGTGAGATCAATGTTTGTGTATCTTTGATGCCTAACTTTGCTGATATTTTCTTTAGGGGATGTACTTTCTTTACCTTTGTGCCATAAAAAATGTTTTACCTATCTACTTTGCCATTGTTTTCTTTTCCATATCAGGAATAATACAATCAAGAATAGTTTAATATCAGCTACAACAACATGACTCAACTCAATGTGTTTGAATTTAAGCATGGGCCAGGTCATTTAAGATTAGAAAATGGCTTTGAAATAAGGTCTTATAAAGAAGTACTCTCTTCAGCTGTGCAAAGCAATGGAATAGGTCAGTGTGCTAGAGCCTGATATATCATCTTGCAGACCTGCCTTCCCCGTATGATCTCTAATCTCTGACCTTTCCAGTGTTTTGATATTGGCGCAGTGACGTCCTTCCTTACACCGCACCTTTATATTTATAGGGTAATGAATTATGTGTGCTTATACCGCTGAATTTATCTATTTATAAAATATTAATATAAAATTCAGGCATAAACATTAAGAAATCTACGTAGAGTCACATATACAATGGCACCATCTACATGTATGCAAAAGCACCCCCTACTGACCACTGTTTATTACTTTGCATATGAGGGAGATTGTTGGGCTGGTTTTCAGATTCTCTCCACTTGGGGTAGTTGATATGAGGGGGTGTTTCTTATAGCTGCTACACAGTAGTCCGGGGCAGTGTCACTGAACCACAGGCCAGCACCACCAAGGTAGAGTGTGAATTTCTCACATTTCTTGTTTTATTGTGTAAATTATTGTGTATTTCATGCACCATAAATTGGACGAAAGGCATGCAGTTCACTGGAATTTAATTGACTGGGGTGATTAGGGTACTCAGCACTCACTACGAGTTATGAAACTTAAATTCTGGTCTTGTCTATGTTGGAAAACAGGTTTGCTGTTGGGGGGGGGGGATGATGCACTATCTGAAGTTTCAAAGCAAATGGTTTACTATGTTGAATGTTGAAAGACTGTAGCTTGGAGGGAAATTTGAGCTGAACAATTACACACATTCATTCACTTGCACTTGAGTGTGCATTTTCTGGAAGAGCACGTATCATGGATGACATGTTTACAGAGCAAATAAAAAGAAGGGTAAACGCCCCTTGTGTTTGTGTGCCTGAGCATGAAGAAAGTAGCATGGGAGAATGGAAGAGCTATACTGTAAGCAGAGCTAAGAATCAGGCTGCCCTCGGACCCATGCCGCAGTCAAGAGCCAGGATGGCAAATTATGTAATGCTGGAAGGATGTGGTATTTTCGCTGAAATCTCCTGGGTGGGTGGTGGAGGTTTGTTTGGACTTACAGAACATACTGGACATACATGTCAACGTAGGACAGTGTCGTCAGACATAAAATGCCAATGCATTTCCAGTGCCTCAACAGAACATGGCTCAAAGAAACATAACAGTCAGTACATTTTCACAAAGCCAATTAGTGCACTGCTGTTAATCACAGTAGATAACTGAGGGCCTATAACAGTTTATGTTATATGACTGCTGTAACTCCTTGGCTCAATATACTGTATGTTTTAGTACTCCTGTGAGGGTTTACTACTCTGTGCTCCTCACAAATCCTTGGCATGTGGCACTCAATGGCAACTCTCCACAGTATGTCTTGGGCAGAGGGTATTATGGTAACAGGAGACGACTGCAGGGGAGAAAGTGAGGAGCGGCATGTTGCTTAGTAGCCACTTACTCTGTCCATGAACATGAAATTAGGTGGGAGAGACAGCGCTTCTACTCTATTAAGGGGGGGCTGCTGTCCTTCCAGTCACACAAACATTGCTCTTATATACAGTATATAACAAGGTATGGGTATAGTGTGTGATTACAATGTGTATGTGTATGTGAAGGGTTCAGATGCAAAACCTTTTCAGGAATCTTAAAAAATTAAGATGTTTCAATAATAAGTTCCAAGTGATTGCTATGAAACTGCAATTTAAATATTATTTTGAAGAACAAACAAATCAGGCCAAAAAAGTCTAATTGGAGTTGCTGGACTGATAATATTTCCTAATTGTTGACATAACAACTACTGATATGTTATACTGATAATAAACAATATATATTAATCTACGATCTACTGTAAACACTTAGTTCATATATAGAATAGAGGCCTAGTCCTATACCGGTAATATTCATAGCTATGATGTAACTTATCCTCAGGTGGCTTGTACTGTAACCTAAGGATTATGTAGCTAGGCGTGATAGAGGTAGAAATTACACTGGCAACTCACAGTTCCTATTTATAGTGCCCCAGTGCCAACTTAGCCAATCACATTACACTCCCTGCCTCCTTCTCAACCATTTTGCTTCAGTGGTCATTTGGTCAGTGTGGCTATTGGTTAAGTTCAAGAGATCAGAGAGGATGAAAGCAGACACTGATCTCGAGTGCTGAAATGACAAGTGCAATCTTAATCACGTCCAAGGCTCATGCACACAGGTGACAACATACAGATGATAAACAGTTGTCATGAACGGAAATGCCAGATTTATTGCTTGGTTTACATGACTGCCCAGCTTCAAAAAGGTATTAGGAGGACGGGGCCTTTACAATTTTATTTTTTTTAGACCCATTTTGCCTTTTGCCTTCAACGTCTACAGCCAGGATGTCCATTGCAAAGATCCATGCACGTGAGATTCTTGACTCTAGAGGAAACCCCACTGTAGAGGTGGACCTCTTCACACATAAAGGTATCGCGCTCTGTTTGTGCACAGATCCATGTTTCCCAACAAATTCATTATACATTTTTCATCATTATATCCGTTTGTTATTCATTATCCATAACATAGCATTTCCATTACTGTATCACAATGTTACAAGTCTCCATGCAAAGGTCAAGAGGTCACAATGCTGCCTTTCAAAAAGAGAACATAACAAAAAGCCTGTGTGTGCTTCTATCATGCTCAGTTTTGTCCGTACTTGACAGGGCTATATATGCACACCTTCCACATGTCTTTGGCATGCATTGCATGGCATGCCGAGGGTGAGAATATAGCCAAGCACAGAGAGGTCATGTCTGTCCCTGCCCTCAGGACGTTTCCGTGCTGCCGTGCCCAGTGGTGCCTCCACAGGAGTCCACGAGGCGTTGGAGCTGAGAGATGGGTATAAAAGCCGTTTCTTGGGCAAAGGTGAGAGGTCAGACTGCCTGTCACCGTACGAGGCTTACTGATTTGATGAATGACTCTGAAAAGAGGGACACTTTATATAGTGATCTGGGGAGTAGCTAAGAGAATTTGTCAAATCTTTGACTATAGGGAAAATATATACTGTATGGTGCTCTTTTTTATTGATCTGTATTCCTATCAGGTGATGGGTCACTTTTAGAAAATGGTAAAACATAAAAATGCATTTTAAACTGTCACTGAATGACCAAAATCTAATTTCCATTTTGCTCAGGTGTAACAAAAGCAGTGGACCACATTAACAATGACATCACTCCCAAATTACTGAAGCAGGTCAGGAGGCACAATGGGTCTTATTCTATCCTATTTAAATCAGCATGCTTAATGGCACTACTGCAGTTATGTATTCATTAATACAGTATATGTATATATATTACAGTATACACAGTATATACATATATATACAGTATATACTGTATATATACTGTATATTGCTCACAACGCCTTTACGTCTTTTGCTGTCTCTTTATTCCTTTGCAGAAGCTAAATGTGGTTGATCAAGAGAAAATCGATAAGATCATGATTGAACTGGACGGCACTGAAAATAAATGTGAGCACATCAGCAGGACAGTATGATATTCTTTACCCGTTCTATCTACCTCAGCTTGTCCGTAGGCGTGACATGTGTCTCTCTTCCAGCTCAGTTCGGTGCTAATGCCATCCTGGGCATTTCTCTGGCTGTGTGCAAGGCAGGAGCAGCCGAGAAAGGTGTGCCACTCTACCGCCACATTGCAGACCTGGCTGGAAACAAACATGTCATTCTACCGGTGCCTGTAAGCACGTTATCAATTAGACCACACTCATATGGCCACTGACTAACTGCAATGACTGGCGGAGTACCAGAAGTGTTATGCTAAATACTTCCATTTACACACATAAAAAGAACATAAAGCAGCATGTTTAGTGCTCATAGCTGTTAAAATGGTAAAAAAATCCTCCCTTCTCCCTTCAGTTCTGACTCTTATTTTATTCCCTTTCCTCCCTGTCTGCCCTTTCTGGAAACCTTTCTTGCCAAGGCCTTCAATGTCATTAATGGAGGCTCTCATGCTGGTAACAAGCTTGCCATGCAGGAGTTTATGATCCTGCCAGTGGGAGCGGAGAACTTCCGGGAAGCCATGCGTATAGGCGCAGAGGTCTACCACAACCTGAAGAGCGTCATCAAGAGCAAATATGGCAAAGACGCCACCAATGTGGGAGATGAGGGTGGCTTTGCTCCCAACATCCTTGAGAACAACGAGGGTGTGTTCATCAGTGCTCTTTGACTCCTCAGTTTCCTTTCGATATGTCATCAGTATAAGTTATTTATGTTCAGTTTGTTCTTTTACTGTCATATCATTTAGCTCATATGTATTTGGCTTGTACCCATTTGCTATGTTGGAGTGATTGTCACATTGTCATGAATCCAACTTACAATTTCTGTCCTGTGGTCTTTAGCTCTGGAGCTCCTCAAATCTGCCATTGAAACGGCTGGCTACACAGACAAAATCATCATCGGCATGGATGTAGCAGCCTCTGAGTTCTACAAGAATGGGAAATATGATCTGGACTTCAAGTCCCCAGATGACCCGAAACGACACATCACTGGAGAGCAACTGGGAGACCTTTATAAAAGCTTTATCCAGAAGTATCCAGGTTTGGCTCTGTCACATACATACATGGCCTAATGTATTCACACATCGCTGTTCATGAGGGAACGATTTCACACATCTATATGTACTGTATATTCAGATGCAGAGAACATTCAGATGCAAAAAACTCAATTTTCAGAAATATGCAAAAATAATCATTTTCATGTAATGTCCATTAAAACCTAGCCTGGCGACGGCGCCATCCTATGTTCTCCACCAAAAGCTTTAGGCTCCGTACATAGTCTGGCCAAACAAGC
>JASCQY010000388.1:16927513-16937513 GCA_030264315.1 Sardinella tawilis
GGGGCATAAGAGTCTGCGTCTTCTGCAGAATGAAACTCTTTATGTTGCATTTGTGACTCACCCGTACTCAAGCGCCAGCTTGACAAAGCCTTTCCTGTTCCTCATGACGACAGTGTTGACTCCTGGGGAGGAGGAGAGCGACTCTTCCGCGCCGCCAACGATAATGACCACTGCATTCCCTACCCCACTCTTTGCCAGCAGGTGCTCAATGCTTGGCTTACTTACTGGGTAAAGGCCTGTGACATCCGAAAAAAGGTAAATGACCAGTCAAGTGTCCGATAAACTACAAAAGTAAGGTCTGGGGTAATACTGTGCAAGCAGCACTGACAATCAAACTCATTCATTCTGAACGCAAATCTGAATTCACTCTGCAGTCCTGTCTGGGGTTAAGTTCATTCCAACCCATTTCCAAATCACCAAAAAAGCCAGGAAACGATTAGAACTGTTAATCTAGCATGGGGCGGGGCATTTAGCACACCCTGGCCCTTTCAAAATAGTCTCTCCTATGTTCTTTGACTATCCACTTTACCTTGACCTTGTTGGAAAACATCAAAGAGTCAAGGTAAGATTAATTAATTAGTACTTAAAGCAAAGGTTTGTTTTTTTTATCCTTAAAGCCTTGTTTTTAGATGAAATACAATAGATAAGATTTATATTTTGAAACATAATGCTATTACGAGAATTTCCGTTTGTTGTTGTTGCTCCCCCGCCCCCTTCAGAATGGCAGCAATGTGCACTCTCGGAATCGCTCCTTAAACATTCATTTGTAAAGACGTGAAACTTACCGAGTGGTCATTAATGTTCACTGATGTGCTGACATATTGTAAATATCGCTGCAAACTGCATGGTTTCCGATAGTAGTGGACCTATTTCCACACCCGTGTCCATCCACCTAAGAGTTTAGTTGCAGTAAAAGTAATGAAGGAAGTCACGGTTCGTGATGATTTTTGTGTCAGTACATCCGTGAACATTACTAACCCCACGGTGAGTTTCATGTCTTTACAAACGAATGTTAAATGCCTTTTTAGGAGAAATTTGGGAAGTGCACATTACTGCCATTCTTAAGACTGAAGCAAAAACCGAAAATTCTCCTAACAGAAGCATGTGTCAAATTTAAAATCTTAACGATTGTATTTCATCAGAAACTATCTGAAAACTAACCTATCTTTTAAGAAAAGATAATAGCATGTTTAAAAAGAGCCTGAATCGGAGGGCGAGTGTTTCTGATCTGTGCTTTAATGGGCTGTTGTTTCATAGCGTAAGGAATTGTGGGGCTTTAAATGCCTCCTTCCACTTCAAAGGGACCACCAATGTACACTACATTAAAAGAGGGTTCGAAAGGAAGCATCGAAGCACCTGTCCTACAGTAAGCATTTAGAGAATCGAAACGGTCTTTACCACTAAATATTTCCAGGTCATTTCATTAACGTAACATAAAAGTACTTTCCTAAGCAAAAAAAGAGAATCCAAAAGCTGCCCCAGTTGATAGCATCTGTTTGAAACCATATGGATTTTCCTTCAGACTGAGTAAACCACTGCACATAAAATCCTTGCTTACCACAAAGATCTGTTTGCTGTACCTTTTGTGTTTGCTTACCCACAAGATGATATTTACAAAGTTACATCTGACCTCAATAATACTGGAAGTAAATATAAAGTCACTGCAGGTTATGAACCTTATACAATAAAATTAAACTACACAGAGAAATTGTGTGAGTGCAAATATGTGAAACACCCATCACTTGAATCAAGAAATGAGACCTTTTCCCCACTTCTCAACCTACCAGCACTCATGATATAGTCCCTAAACAGCGGCAATCGGAAAAGTCCGGCCAGGATAGCCAGGCAGGAGCGCACTCCTGGGAAAGCCTCTGTAAAGCCACAGCTGTCTGTTCCAAAGCAGGAAAAAGCTCCAACACTCATGATTCCATGAGGGTGGCACCCCAGGACGTAGTTCTTACTCGGGCTAAGCTCAGCTGTCTTCACCAGCTAAAGATGGGAGAAGGATCATGTTCCATGAGTACTACAATTTACCATTATTTGACAAAACAATAACAGCTATTATTGTTGCTGCCATAATTATGTAAATTGGAAAAGTAATATATTAATACCTATGCATACATAACTGAAGTTACCTTAACAGGGAAATAATCTTTCATGTGTCTCCAAACTTGCCAGTTTCGCACAAATGCAGTTCTTCTGCCCCCTATAGATCAAAGACACAACTGCAGTTAGATATCCATAAACTCAAACTGACTTCAGTGCTAGTTTGATCAAGCTTTTTTTTATCAGGCTTATCATTACTCTTTTTATTTTTTAATTTTGACGACCATGCCCTACTAAATGTGTATTTGCTCTACACCTCGTTCAGGAGTGTACCAGTCCAAGATTTGCCAGGAAAAGTACAGCACTGGGATAATCCAGAGAGATGTAAACAGGAGGTATGTCATCAAAAGAGAACACGTCACTCCTGCAAAGAAAACAGACGTGTTATTATAAAGGAAAAAAACTGACAAAGTGGACAAAATAATTTCAACAGTGTACCTCAAACCAATTTTGTTTGTCTGTATAGACATAATGTACTTTGTCTCATCAATTATACAAAGGGGCCAGCAAAAAAAGATTTGCCATAGCAGCTGGTAAGAATTTCACAGCCAGTGGTCTGCTATACCCAAACTAGGCTCAGTTACCAGTTCAGTTACTAATGCTATGTATCATGAATGATTGAACACCACACACATGGACACTGACTGTGATGTGAAATGAAGTGAAATGAAATGAATAAATGACCAAGGACAAAACGCCTCCTGCACATACACAGTTATGCCATCTCTTTGACCATTTCTGTTTGAAATATTCATGGATTTATTGGGCGTATGAGGCACCGATGTAAACCGGCCATCGGGCGGGGTTGGGGGGGTTGGTGACACACCCACACCCACAACACACACACACACACACACGCGCACACACACACACACACACACACACACACACACAAAATAATAATAATAACTTTGGATCTACACCTGGTCACCAGATGATTAATATTGTACTAGCCTACTTTGCAGTAGTTTCTCTGGCTCCACAAAATCATGTGGTACATGGTAATATTTGATAAATCATCTTATGTAACCCAAAAACTGTTTGCACTTGTTGATGAAAGAACGAATGTAAATAAAACTCTCACCCAAGAAGAGGAATGTACATATGAACTGTATGACACTGATGGTCTCTATAAACTCTGTCCAGGGTGATTTCTTCTCCATTTTGTGCTACCTGGTGGGAGCAAGAAAGAGTGAATCAAAACAATCATCATCTGACTGAGTTAGTTTAATATTTCATTAGGCCTATTTTAATCTTATACAAATATTCTAATATAAGTTTATATTTAAGACTACTAGAATACAGAGTATTCATTTACACTATGCCCTGGTTTCTTATCTTGTGGATAACAGCTGAGAATCTCATTTATTGCCTGTGGTTGTGTCACTGGGTGATTGCATGATTAAACGTGGCAGTCGTTGCAAATCTTTAAGTAAAATTGTGCAATGCAATAAAATCAATAGAATTCTAAATTAGCTGCTTTTTACATAGCCGATATCACACCCTATTCAGATCACAATGTGTGACAGTATAACCATCACACATTATTCAGCTCACAACACTTGCAGCTTTGAAAATAACGTTACATGACATTTTTGAAAGTCTTTTGCAAATAGTTGAATGACAATCGGCATTCCTAGAAGTAATAAGCCTTGAACAAAATAAAACATTACCTGTATTATCAAGGTTGAGTAGTATTGACTGAGCTGACGCCTATAATAGGCCTATCCTCAAACTCTTCGTAGGCTAAATGCTTTACAAGAAATTGGTGTTTCCCGAGTAGCCTAAACCCACTCTCTGTGTCCGAGTCTCTGAACCGACCTCGTGTGTTTCAATGCACTTTGATCCTCTCACTCTGCAGACAGCTGCTGATAACGATCGTATCCACTCTGGGAATCTTTATATGCAGACGCTCATGGCAAAACATTCTTTTCAGAATATAGATGTTCATTCATTAGATTCAGGAAATCTCTGTTCACACCCGCTTGCTTAGCCTGGCACATTTGGGGAAACAATGATAAGCGTATTCCCAAACCTTACATAGGCTGTACGCATCCTTGATATCATTGCAGCGACCCGTTTCTTTCAAGCGTCATTGCCAAAAGTCTATCTGTAGCGTAAGCAAAGATATCATTTGGGTGTTTTGATAAATGGATCACACACGGAAGACAGTGAAGGAAGGAAAACATTGCATTTCTGCGCGTGTACACTACAGCGTAAAGACGTGACAGCTGTCGTAATGAAGGGAGGAGTCTTCTTGTGGCCACGGCAGTTTGTGGTGAACTGTCAGCCGCACCAAGATGCTGTTAGGCAAGGCGGTTTTACCTGGATTCCACAGCAGGTAGAAAAAACTTAATCAGTTCATAATATACCATAGGCTATTACGCGTGAACTATGAATTACAACCTCCAGGCATTCACAACTGCTGCTTACCCTCTTCACGTTATGTAGGCTAATAGAAATTACACTTAATTATCTAGATGGCTTTTCCTAAGCATGTTTCAGTTAAAGTAAATTAAAGTAAAGCAAGGACTTACTGTAATGTTTGTTTTTCTTCCAACCATAAAAGCCTACCTTTTGAACAAAAGGTCATGTTTGTAAACGTCAAAACCACATGTTTATGATTTGCTCAAGTTCAAGGACTCTATCCTGGACACATGTTTGTCAGAGGCAGTCCTGCAAAAATGCAACAATAGATAATCTAATCTAATCCAAGGATGGACAGGCGAAAAGGCAGCCCTTTTTAATTTGAAGGCCTTTGAACCACTGGCACACACCACTCAGGCCAAAGTTATGGGAAAAAGACAAATATGTAACTTACAGTATTTCACTTATGCTCACAGTGTAATGAAATCCCTTGTCTTAGCTCAGGTGTTGTACAGTATGTGTAATGATCAGCCCTTTCACCTATCAGAGTCAATCAAATGCAAAAGTATGAGTTGCCAAATGGAGTTTGCAAAATATGAACACATATCGGCCCACTGACTTTGTGCAGATTAGCCACTGATTACGAACTCATGTTATTTGGCTCCATTCTTGTCTTCTTGTGTGTGTGTTGGAGTGTTAGAGCATGCATTTAGCCTTAAAACTTTGTCGCATCAGAATATTAGTGAAGTCACCTGCCTCAGCTCGCACATGTACTGTAGGAGGGTTCAGCGGGGACACACAACTGCAGATGAGATGAGGGACTATTGCACAGATATCCTATTCATACCAAATGATAGCTAAATCCAAACACGCCATCTGGCTACTAGAACGTATACAAATGCATTGCAATGCATACTTTGATGCGCAAGTCTAACGTTTGGTTGTGATTTATGGGCTCAGGTTTAGGACATAACGAGCCTGGTAGCGGATGACAGTGTCGGGTTCAGCCAGTGCGTCAAAACAAAACATTAACGTTAGTAGGACTATTTGAGAATCCAGAGGCGTGTCGCTGTGTTGCTATGTACACTACAGTATATCTGTCAGAATGAGAGAGGTGAGGGGGCTGGCGCGGCCACGGCTCCAAACCGTGTGTGGTGCTCTACACGCTGACAGCCTGCTTACGTCTGCACAGAACGCCGACAATATTGTAAATTCTCTTGCCGAGACAGTTGATGGAGAGAGGACGATACAACCGGCCTGTAAAATGTAGAGGGAGGAGACATAACGTTTTGAAAATACATATTTAGTATGGCGGAGAGAAAATGTCGACCGCTACAAAAACAGCAATATGATACAACGTCACTCCGGCTGAGCGCGACGCACATCAGAATGGAATCTGCTCAAGCTGCTCTACCGCATCTGCCCTCATAACGGCAACTATTTTCATGGAAGAACTGGAATGTTATCATTAACGTCAGTGAATAATATCATGACTTACTCCAATAGAAAATATATTCATTTTAATGGCACATTTTACGCCTGACGAATCATGGTCAATTGAGAACAGGTATAAGAGGCATCATCACATAGTAGTTTTTATCTGAATGGATTTCATCGCCTGTTTTGACTAGGACCTTTTGCAACGTCGCAATAAACCGCACCAACGAAAATCTGACTGATGTGTCACCGGGATTCAAACGCTTAGTCGGCGAATGGGATGGAGACGTTGTTTACAAAAAGGCAGCAGACACCTCTCAGATGTTCTTCACAGACGGCAGCATCATCACATTTGTCATTTTAATACATCTGGGGAAATAAGCATTTCCTATCACTTCTTCTCCGAAGACAACAATGTCCTCAACTGCCCGGAGTAGTTTTGTTGTTGTCTGATCTTACTACGGAAAATCAGCACTTGCCTCTGCGTCAAGCATCGTTTATGTAAGTTAATGTCTCATTCTGAGCAATTCAGTGTTTATTCCTACACCAACACATTTCAGACAGCAATAGAAATGTTTCCATTTTCGGAATCTTGTGGTGAAATCGGATAGCCTTTTCTGTATTGATTTGTGTGCATTGAGGTTGCCATAAACAACTATCAAGAGATGGCAATACAATATGCCACCTAGGAACTGGTGTGCATGTTCCGTAACACTGAGTGTGGGCAAAATACGTTTGTATACATGTGATATTCTTAGCCAGAATTACTTAACTGTCAACATGTTATGGCGATCGATAAATAGAATATCTTCTTAAGGCCGTGCGTTTGGCTCAGTCGTGACTAGTCGTGAATATTCGATTGGAAAATAACAACTGTCAGCTGACTTGAGATTATAAAGCTTGGCCATATCCTCATAAATAGACTAGGGTGTGAATATCTGTTAATATTACCATACAGAGTTCCCCGGGGTTGTTATTACTTCGAAGTTGTCACAGAATGGAACATCTCCTGAATGTGTTCTGGGTGTGAGACCATTTTAGGAACACAGCGCTTCTCGTGCAGAATGGTCAGGTGCAGCCCGAGCTTCAGCTGCCGCGCGTGTTTGTAGTTGGTGTAACGGGGAATATTAGGAGACGTCTGTAACCGCAAGGATTTGCTGAAATGTTTTGTGTCCATGCTGCCAGCTGATCATGTAAAGCATATCTTATTTTCACGTTAGTGTCTTGAACTTGTAGGCCTAGGACAATCGAAAGACATGAGTATTGACACTCCAGAAAGCATGCAAGTAGGCTATCGGTCAGACTGTTACGCGCAACTAATGATAATATCATATTGAGCCGCTGATTTGTTAAAAAAAACAACAACAGAGGTTATGTTCAGGTGATATTATTTAATAAGGTAGGCTTCTACGCTATATATAGGCAATAGCCATCTACATGAATTCGGCCACTAGTGAGCCATTACGTCTGTTTGATAGTAATAAAGGATGAGGGGGCGTGGTTCATCTATACGTCTCTGTATAGGCCTGTGTGTATGTGTGTGAGTGTGTGTGAGTGCAAGAGTGTACGCGGGGTATCAGGGCTGAAACCTCAGCAGTAGTGTTTGTGATGCAGACGAAAGCCCAGACGCGACAGCTAAACGGAGTGACGCCGACAGTCTGATCTTTACCACTCCCACGAGTCAGCAAAATACTAACGAGACTTTTCACTTGGTTCAATCAGTGACATACTCTATTAAACATAAGGTATGATTCGGGCTTCTGCCTTTTTGAGACCGTGCCGATGGCACACAGAAATGCAGTACTGTAGGTTACACGCATGTAGATCTGCAGTCATAGAGAGTTTGGCCCCACCTTGTCTGGGACCATGGCTAGCATCAGCTCCAAGCCACCAAGCCAGTAAAACACCCTGAAGACAATAATAGGTCGTTTAGAGTTAATAGGCTATCTTATGTGAATAGCTACACGCGTAGCCTGTAGTACTGTCCGCTGTCATGTTAGGCTACTACCTGCAGACCTACTTGAGAAATTACATTGAAGTATTTTAACAATAGTATTTGATAATAGTAATAATAGTAATAGAAGTATTTTTTTCTATCAGTTTAAACATAAGCTACTGTAGGTTGCTGCCATTATAATCCACAGGCACAGAAATAACATCGTGCTGTATTATTGGCTCTTCGATTTATTTTACACCAGTTAACACATATGTAATAATAGTTCACATGGGATCAACACACTCTTAAAGAATTGAAGTTCATTGATTGAGGCTTGTCACTGGTGACTCCTAGTGGTAAATGAGAAAGCTTGCAGCCAGCTTCTTTTTTTTCTCCCTACCAGTCTGTTTGTCTGTCTGTCTATGGGTCTTTAATGTTGGTGGTGTCAAGAGCTTTGAGCAATAGTGAGGGCCAGTATGTCACACACACGCACACTCTCTCTCTCTCTCTCTCTCTCTCTCTCTCTCTCTCTCTCTCACACACACACACACACACACACAATCTTTCAGTCATAATTGGTGTTATACGAAGTATGAAATGTGAAGATCTGCATAGACAGATAGGCAAGGCTATAGGGGAGAGACAGGTTAAGATATAGGGGCCGGAAGAGTTGGGTGGGCGCCATAACATTGTTCTTGTTAAGGAAGGATTAATTTCACCAGTGGGAATCTGCATAGACTTTAAGTCATGAATAAACTGATCGAAAGATTGTGGGATATTGTGGAATTGGCTAAGCCTGACAGACAGGGGATGAGCAAGAAATATGCAGAGAGGGAGAGACAGAGTGTATCAGAGAGAGGGAGAAAGAGAGAGAGAGAGAGAGAGAGAGAGATGTAAAGAATCAGCTGCTGAATGATTGTGGAGACCGCGCTTGTAGAACAAAACCGACAGCAGACACAGAAGAGAGCATCTGGCAGACGTGGCACATGCACACGCTGACAAAAAAAGTCCATCCCTTTGGCCAGGGCATACAGTAGTAGTCTGGAAGACTGGCTGAGCCACGCCGAAAGGCTGTCGATTTTCCTGGTTACACCCCATGTTGAATTCCACACACTGGCCTGTGCGTCTGAGCTCTGCATCATTCACTGTGTAGATGAGATCTCAGCAGCAGCGCGCGATACAAAGATAGACTCACTCGGTGCACTCGCGGCAGAGGAGATCTAGAGGCGTGCTGCCGCGTTTCTAGGTTAGAGAACCAGAGCAGATGCATTAACATTTGGTGGTGAAGTCTCAAACTCACCGTGGCAGGATGCTGCTCCATGCTTGAGTAACTGTGGCTCCTTTACAGTATCCACCAACCTGATCTTATATGGCACTGGAAATATAATTACCACTGTGCTCGCTGTATAAGAGATGAGCAGGTACTCATATTTCTATATGATTTTTGACTTCTTTACTGACACATTTAATGGCAGCATTTGCACTTGAAATAATTTGGTCTGTGTGGGGAACTCTGTCTTTATTATGTTTTTTTTTTTTTTTTTTACTTTTTTTCCTAATGCCACGCAAATCTGCAAGGGAAAAACAGGCCTGGTTGTAGAAGGAGGAGGAGGAGGACCCCAAGTAGAATCCGGACTTATCCCCAATTCTTGAGTAGGCCTAGATTACATTTTAAGGAGGCATGGCAAGGGATCAAGGGTTCCACATCCATTTCTGTCCACATGTGTGTCAAAGCAGTCATCAGGAAGTTGCATTTTGTCATTTTCTGCATCGACGTCTGTGCGAGGCCCAATATAGTTGTGATAGGGGTGAACACACACACACACACACACTCTCGTACACACATACATGCATAAATACTCATACAACTATTTTTCATACACTGGACTTGTCAGCACTATATAAAGTAGTAGGGGTTAGTGGATTTAAACAAAATACCCACCACAGAGCCAAGGAGAGAGAGCGAGAGAGAGAGAGAGAGAGAGAGATGGAGAGAGAGACCGGGAACACGATGTTAGAGACTAGGCTACATGGGTTAGTGCATGAATGAAGGAGTGAGAGAGATTGTGGGAGCTGGAGAGAGAGAGAGAGAGAGAGGGAGACAGAGAGAGAGAGAGAGGGAGGGAGGGAGCTGGAGAGAGAGAGAGGGAGGGC
>JASCQY010000388.1:16955178-16960178 GCA_030264315.1 Sardinella tawilis
GCGCGCACTCGTGTGTGTGTGTATGTGTGTGGATGTATGTATGTGTGTGTGTGTGTGTGTGTGTGTGTGTATGTGCGTGTGTGTGTGTGTGTGTGTCTATATGCATGCGCTCACACGTGTGTGTGTGTATGTGTGTGTGTGTGTGCGCACATGTGTGTGTGCGTGTGTGTGTGTGTGTGTGTGTGTGTGTGTGTGTGTGTGGAGAGAGGAGGGGGGGGGGGGGGGGGGCGGGGGGAGTTAGTCAATAATTAGCATGTTTGCTTGGGGAGCAGATCAGTGTGTGAGATGGATGGATATAGCTAGATGGATGGCAGAAAAAGGCAGAGGAGGGGAGGAAGAGAGGATGAGAGGAGAGGAAGAGGAAGAGGAAGAGGAGGAGGAGTGAATAGAGAAGGGAATGCAGACCTGGGGAGGAGAGGGTGCGGCTGACGGAGAAGAGAAAAATGGGGAGGAGAGGACGGCAGCGGGAGGGAGGGAGAGAGGGAGGGAGGGAGGGAGGGAGCAGGAGGAGGTGTGGGAGAGATGAAGGGGGGAGTAGAGAATGGAGGGAGAAGAGAGAGGGGGAGACACTTGGAGGAGAGAAAAGTGAGGGATACAGAGAGAGAAGACAGTAAAAAAGACACGAATTGGGAAGAGCAGAAAGGAAGAGAGATGAGAATAAAAGACAAGAATGAAGAAGAGAGGGAAAGAAAAGAGAGGAGAGAGACTGGGAGGGAGATAGAAGAAGAGGGAGAGAGGAGGGGCTGGGCTTTCTCACACGCTGGCATGCACATCTGCTGCCTCTACCCTTCTCTCTCTCCCTCTCTCTCTCTCCTCTCCTCTCCTCACCTCGCCTCCTTCCTGCCCTCCATCCGTGCAGTGCAGTCTCCCCTTGTCTGTGTGTATGTGTCTGTGTGTGTGTGTGTGTGTGTGTGTGTTCTCTTAGTCAGGAAATGAGTGCTGGAAGCGTGGGGGTGGGCAGCAAAAGCAGAAATGAAATTGACTGCGAGCTATTTAAAGACCGTTTTTATGGAGAAAAGCATGAGAAAAAGAAGAAAAAAAGGCTTGTGAAAAAAGTGAGGAATAAGGAAAGCTAGGACAATGGAATGAGATAACAAATGACTCTCTCTATAGGAGAGTCTGTAAATACCTTTTCCTCTCTGTTTCTTTTGCTCTCTCTCTCTCTCTCTTTCTCTCTCTCTGCTCTTTCTCACTCCCTCTCTTTCTATCTTTCTTTCTCACTCATTCACTCTCTCTCTGTCTTATTATTCACTCACTCTATCTCTTTTCATTATTGTGCATTTGTCCCCCCCCCCTCTCTCTGTAGTTCCAGTCAGAAGGACACGTCCTCTGCCACAGTGGGGAAGGTTCGGGACCTGGCCTCGTTCCGACGCCACTTCCGCATGGGCTTCATGACGATGCCGGCGTCGCAGGACCTCTCCCCCCACTCGTGCGCCTCGGCCATGGCGCCGCGCTCGCAGTCCTGCCACGCGGTGGGCACCGGCGAGCCGGGCGGCCTGGAGAACGGCGACTACCCGGGGGACGGTGGCGGTGGCGACGCGGCGCACCAGTCGCACGGCTCGCGCTGTCCGCCGGCCAAGCCCAAGCGTCACCCCAGCACGCGGCTCAGCTCCACGCCACAGCAAGAGCATCCGCCGAGGGGTGGCATTGGTGGCATGGGCGGGCACCTGCCGTCTGAGGTGCCACCTCTGCCACCGCCGTCGTCCCAGTCCTCCCAGGGCCACCACTCGTCCAGCAAGCACGGGGAGAAGAAGAACGGTGAGCGAGAGAGAGAGGATGGTGTGTGTGTGTGTGTGTGTGTGTGTGTGAGTACAGTATGTGTGTGTGTGTGAGTGTGTGAATGTGCGTGTAGGCGTGTTTGTGACTGATTGACTCCCGCTAGAAATCCCCAATCATTTGTCTGGGAGCTTCAAGGGAGGAGCAGGCGTCTCACTCTCACATTCGCACCCGACTTGCGATTGTCAATTATGACTCATCTGCTTCCAGCCACACTGCATTTATTTGATCGCTCCTCTCCTCTCCTCTCCTCTTCTCTTCTCTTCTCTTCTCTTCTCTTCTCTTCTCTTCTCTTCTCTTCTCTTCTCTTCTTTTCCTCTCCCCCTCACACCCATTTTGCCCCATCAGGTTTCTCCTCTCCTTTTGTCTCTGATCCACATCCCCCAGGTCGCTCTCCTTTTTAGGGGCTTCTCAGTTCTGATTACTGAACCTTTAGATCAGGGACTACCAGCCCATTTCCAGCAGAGTTCTGCCTTGCCAGTTCTGTTCAGCCAACATCTCTCTCTCCCACACACACACACACACACACACACATACATAAAACTCGATAATGATTTTTATCTGAAGGGGGCTAATTGAAGGTAAGGATGAAGAAAAAGACTGGTGCATTTCTGGGTGGTAGTTTTTGTGTTACAGTAGATAAGGAATTTGTCTTAGCCTGGTGGACCAGACACTGTGTCTTTGCTTCACTTTGTGCAGAGAGTCTTAACACTCCGGATAGGCATACTGCACATTTATTCAGCAGTAGGTGGGTAAACTTTAATCCAATTGGTCATGCCTTCCATTTTTGTTCGCTGATTGGTTGCTAGAAAATCTAGTCGAGGCCTTAGGAGAGTACCCTGATGTACAACTGTATACTGTAACTGTAGGGAAATACAGTGTTTCGTAGAGGTGGTATGGCGTAGCTAAACTGGCTACATTTATCTCACTGTGACTGTAGATGGAAGAACACTGATGGAGATCTTTTGCCTTTGTGCTTCTGTTTGTCTGTTTTTGTTTCTCAGCCATGAAGAAGTCTGATTCGGGGGAGATGGCAAGTAAGAAGGTACCACCGCTGAAACCCAAACGAAGCCCGAGCACGCAGCTCTCGTTCGACCCGCCGCCCCCGCGTATCCCTCCACCCGCCACGCCGTTGCCCTTCCAGAGTGCCGAGCCTTCGCCATCGGCAGGCGAGGGCGGCATGGACGATGAGCCGGTCTACATCGAGATGGTGGGCCAGGTGTTCACGCGGGAGAGTGCGGCGACGCCGCATCCGCCACTCACGCCCTCGGCCACCACGCCCGACTCGGATTCGGACACGGGCGAGGCCATCTACGAAGAGATGAAGTACCCGCTGCCGGATGAGCGCGACCCCCACCACCACCACCGACGGCCGCCGCTCCGCCACGAGCGCCTGAAAACCTCCTCCTCGTCCTCCTCTTCCTCCAAGGCCTACCACCATCACCACCACCCACACCACCACGCCTCCACCGGGGGCTCGCCCGCGCCCTGCTCCTCCTCGTCGGCCTCCTCCCCTCTCCCGCGACCTTCCTCCTCCTCCCCGTCGTGCTCCTCTTCCTCCAAGCCCAAGGCCACCGTCTCCATCTCCCACTCGTCCCCTCTCCCCTGCACCTCTTCCTCGGCCTCCTCCACGCCCGTGCCCATGCCGCTCTCGTCCAGTCCCCACCCCCCGCGCGCCCCCACCCCCTTCCTCCTTCAGGGTGGCAGCGGCAAATCGGAGCTGGACTCCTCCTCTTCCTCCTCCATCTCTTCCTCCGCCACCAAGATCCCCGCACCCTTCCCCAACCTCCTCCAGCACAAGCCCCCCCTGCTCGCCTTCCCCCAGCCGGCCGCTGCGTCCAGCGGGGTTGGGGCGCAGCACAAGAGCACCTCCTCTTCCTCCTCCTCCTCCACCAATGCTGCCTCCTCTTCCTCCACCGCTAAGAATGCCCAATCCTCCACCTCCTCCTCGTCCGGTGGAGCGTCCTCCTCCTCCGTCGGCGGCGGTGCCGGCAACATCTCCTCGGGCTCCTCCAGCCTCCCCTCCTCCAAGGAGTCGTCCGGGGGCTCGGGGGGCGCGCAGGACAAGCAGGCGGCCGAGAGGAGGGAGGCGCAGCTGGGCCCGGCGCCTGGACTGAGAGCACGGAGTCACTCCACGCCGCTGCCTCCGTCCTCCAAGTCCTCCTCGCCGTACTCGCACCACCACCACCACCACCATCACCACCACCACCACCCGCACCACCGGCCCTCGCACTACCACCACTACCGCAAGCCCGACAAGGAGTCGGGCAAAACCTCCTCCTCCTCCTCCTCCTCCACCTCCACGACCACCTCCTCTTCCTCCCAGGCCACGGCGCAGACGCAAACGCAGGGCAAGGAGGGCAAGTCGGTGAGCTTCCTGCTAAAGTCCGACAAGCCGGAAAGGGACAGGGAGAGGGATAGGGAGAGAGATCGAGACAGAGACAGAGACAGGGACAGAGATAGGGACAGGGACAGAGATAGAGACAGGGACCGGGATCGGGATCGCGAGAGGGATGCAGGCGCTGACCCGTCTGCCACCTCGCACTCCTCCAGCACCACCCCCACCCCGGCATCTACCTCCACCTCCTCCTCCTCCTCTTCCTCCTCAGCGCAGCGCCCACATTCCCGCCCCCACCTCCACCGCTCGCACACCCCCCACGGCCTGCCCGCCTACAAGCCCCCACCGGCCGACAGCCCCCTGCTCTGGACCTACCCCTCCGTGGGCTTCCGGCGGCCCCCGGCCTACGACAGCCACAGGGGGGGAACCCAGCTGCCTTCCCTGCACTACGACCCAGGCTCCAAAGGGGGCAGCGCTGGTGGCGGGAGCGGCGGAGGCGGGGGTGGTAGTGGGCCGCCGTCCCTGCAGGGCAAAGCGGGCTTCGTGCCCTGGGATGGGAGCACGGGGCTGGGCCTGCCGGACGACGCGCCCTATTGGCCGATGCACAGGAAGCTGTCCTTCAGTCATGGCAGCAGAGACACTGAGAGTGAGTGAGACGGGGGAAGGGGGAGCATGCGTAGACAAAAATCAGTTGATTAATGAATCACTATTAAAAAATAATCTTTAATTTGATTCTTTTGTGACATGAATGCACTGTTTGGAAATGTGAAGGCTAGGTTTGGTTACCAAGCAAATCACACAAATGGTACTGACCGAATGAATTAGGTATCAGTATCAGTCAAATCCATATAAAATCACTGGAAGGTGTAAACTTTCATACGATTGA
>JASCQY010000388.1:16962678-16975162 GCA_030264315.1 Sardinella tawilis
GGGGAGGGGGGTGAGAGAGCACTCAAGCTTATCCAGGGTAGCTGAGGCATAAGTGATTCAGTTTATTGAGGTCACTATGAGTCATTGATTGTTCTATAGTTAGCGGGCTAGCCAGATGTGTAACACGCAATAATATCTCAAGGGCTGTTTTCATATTTATTTTGTGTACAGCAGGCTTTAATATTTTTTTTTATTTTTTTTATTAATTATTATTCAATTCAATAAAATATGTTTTATTTGTTTTAGACTTCTATTGTGACAACATTTCTGACCATCCCTGACCATTGCCGCTACCATCCCTGTGTTTATAGCTGCTAGTACTACTACTACTACCACCAGTGGCAGCAACACTGATATTGATATTGATTCCCGTGCTGGTTTCATTCACCACATGTGTTGCCATTTCTATCCCAGCAACAGCTACCTCTACTGACAGAGACTCAGCGCGTATGCGGTCGCAAAGCTATTTTAGAACTGGCGAGGGTCAGTGAGTGTATGGTGATGAAGATAGATCCACAGCCAGGCAGTGTGTGTGTAATAGAAATAGAGAGAGAGAGAGAGAGAGAGAGAGAGAGAAAGAGAGAACGAGAAAGAGAGACAGTTGCTGTAGAATGGTTCTGCTCTGCTCTCCGTACAGTCGTCTCTTGGCAGCGACTCAGATGCTGACGCAGTCGAAGTGTGCCGCAGAGACAGACTGCATGTGTATGCCGGCGAGTGGATGAGTGTGTGTTTGCGTGTGTGACAGTGAGTGTGGAGAGTGTATGTGTGTGTGTGTGTGTGTGTGTGTGTGTGTGTCAGTGAATGTGTGTGTGTGTGTGTGTCTGTGAGTGTATGTGTGTGTGTGTGTGTGTGTGTGAGTGTGAGTGTGAATATGGGTGTGTGTGTGTGTGGTGCTGCAGAGACAGACTGTGTATGCTCATTTGACCTTCCCTCACTCAGCAGGGAATTTCAGACTGTGGGTGCAACAATGCTGCCCCCTGGTGCCCAGTGTTGGCACAGCACACAGCACACACCCTGAGCACTTGGCACACTCCAGTGGTTTAGAGACTACCTCTGTTCTGTCGTGGCTTGTGCTCTGGGATAGAGGCAGGATTTTTTTCATGCATATTAATGGATTTTTTGTACACATTAACTACATATCCCTATTCCAGGGAGTGAAATCTTACCTTTGATTGACAGGTGATTTGATTGTAATACTATACCGAATGGTGTACAATAATCCCTGTTCTGTACTGTTTTCTGAAGCTAGAGGGCAGTGGTGGTGTTCCCTGAACCCGTTGAACTCATTCCCCCACACTTGAAGGTTTATTGCAAAAATGATTTAAGGCTGACAATGATGAATGGGTGAAATCTTTGCTATCTTTGATTGAAATAGGCTACATTTCCTAGAAATATTTTAATTATAATGCATTTTTTGATTTTTAGGTCTGTTGGCCCCTGACCATCAGACTTAACTCTTTCTCAGTCACAGTTGTAGTCACTCGATACTTTACAATACTTTACAGATCATTTTCCTTCCTCTCACTCGGTTCTCTGTTCTGTTTTTTTTCTCATCATCACCTCTTCTCTTCTCTCTCCTCCTCTACCTGTTCTTCCTGTCTTTCCTCTTTACCCCTGTGCTGCTGCAGCTCCAAGCCCACGCACTGGCCCAAGCCCAAGCCCAGGCCCAGGCCCAGGCGCCCTGCAGTCCCTCACTTTCACGCCAGCAGCAGCAGCTTCAGCTCCATCAGCAGCAGCTCCAGCAGCAGCTGCAGCAGCACCACCTCCAGCTCCAGTTCCAGCACCTGGCCCAGCTGGCGCAAGGGCAGGCCCTGGCCGCCGGGGGCGCCGCCATCACCACCGCCGCCAACCCGGCCTCTGTCGTCTCCGGCACCGTGGCCGCCGCTGCGGCTGCGGCCGCGGCCAGCGGAGGGGGTCACTCAGCGCAGCGCGACGGCAAGCTTCTGGAGGTCATCGAACGCAAGCGCTGCCTTTGCAAAGAGATCAAGGCCCACCGGCGTCCCGACAAGAGCCTGTGCAAGCAGGACAGCATGCCCATCCTGCCTAGCTGGAGACGGACCCCCGAGCCCCGCAAGACGGGCACTCCGCCCTGCCAAAGGCCCCAGGCTGTGGTGTGGGACACAGCCATCTGAGGGCAAAAGGGGAAGAGGGTAGTGGAACTTTGAGAAGTGGATGAGTTTACAGTGGTAAAAGAATGGAGAGACAGAAAGAGAGGAGAGAGGGGGAGAGAAAGAGAGAGAGAGAGAGGGAGGAAAGAGAAAAGAGAGTTACTGAGCGGGTGGGGGAATGGCGAGCGTGAGTGTTTTCAGTGGGCTGTGGAAGAGCCGGGAGTAACATGTGCCATAACTACTGAACAGAGAACTGATGTAACTGACGGGTGGATGACAAATAGTTCAAAACTACTGATTCTCACCTTCTGTTAGAAGAAAGCAAAAAAAAAGAAAGAAGAAGGGATGACAATGACAAAGAAGGGAAATAACGTTTACAGCATTGCATATTCATACTTGAGGCCTATCATAAACTTTCAAAAGTCCCTAAAGTCGCATTCGATGTGAAAGACGTAGGTAGACAATTGATCTAATTGAGGTGGGAGGAGGATGTTAATGCATCTCTCTCACTTGTGCTCACAAGAGGATATTTGGGGAGGGGATGGGAGGGGGGGGGGGCTGTTAGAGTTGCGGACTGCAATTAGAGTTGTCATTTTTTTTCTCTTAGTGACTGTGCGCATCTCTTTTTTCGACTTGTCTGCTCACTGTCCTCCCATCGCTGGTCCAGACGGAGGCCCCTCTTCAGCCCAGTGTGGGTGGAAACACTACAGCTCCAGCTTCCCATCATCCCACTCGGAGCTTATCGGCTCTGATGCCCTGCTGCTCTGCTGTGTGTGTGTCTGTGTGTGTGTGTGTGTGTGTCTGTGCGTGTGTGTGTGTGTCTGTGTGTGTTTGTGGGTGGGAAAGCTCTCAGGCTATAACCCTACCACTGCTGTCATCCTCCCCTTATCTGGAAGACCTGCCATCACATATCTGGGCTGGGTCTCAGACATTTGGAACTGGATTACATTCTTGAGGGCACAAGATAGGGGAGGACGTTGAAGCCGGTCGGCTGTAACCTTCTAGTCATTTATTTGTAGCAGCACATCATCACGCCGACAAACACATAGGATGCAGAGTTACAGGCCTGACTCCCATCGAGATCTGACTAAGGCGGACACACAAACATGCGACACACATCCAAACACATGGCACACAAACACACACACACACACACACACATACACAGTGACAGACACATTTAATGATCAGTGAGCTGGAATTCGTGAGTGTTTGTTAATGAGTGGATTAAGCTTAGTGTGAATGATTTCCGCAATGATGTACTGCTGAGTACTGCTGAAGTGAAGTCAAGTAAGACAAGTAAGGATATACTACCTAAGAGTTTCCATATTTGTAGTAGAAAAATATGTAGGAATAAATATACATATCTCTAATTCCTTTCAGATTAGTCCACACAACAGACACCAACCAATACACACACCGAGAAAGACACACTCACTACTCACAGATGGAACAAGGAAAAAAGAAAATCAACTCTGACAACTTTCAGAGCCATTTTTGTAGCAATATTCTCCCCAAAAGTTAAATGTGACATGGCAGGCTCGGGCTACGAGAGTGACTTGCTCGATGGCTTTTCACAAAGTCAGCCATTACGCTCAACACCATTTGGAGATCAGTTCCCACCCAGGGGCGCTTCTGAAGTCCCAGTGGCTCCAAGTTTTGACTTGACAGGGAGTGCAGCTTTTACAAATCAAAACTCATGTCAGTGTATGGATTCATACTGGCGTACAGCACCAGTCTGTCATCACGCAACCACGTGTAAGACTAAAACGTCACGATTCAGTAACAGCAGCACTGTGACATGGGATTAGCCATGTTAGGCTACAATAGAACAGATGTACAGTAAGGGGTACTAGCAGGGAGTTGTGGGGTATAAAAAAGGATTCTAGCATGCTAGACATGTTAGATCTCTCATACACAGTGCAGGCACAGCGTAATATATATATATATACATATGAAATATGAAATATAAATGAATAAATAAATGAAATATGTATATCTCCTCACCAGTGGCAATGTTCATGTCTGCATCTTGGGAAGTTCCCGTCACACACAGGCTACGCTCCCTAGTCCCCAAACACACATAGACACCCACAAACGTGCATACAAACACTAAACCACCTGCTGAATTCGATAGATCAGTATGCAGTAACTCACCTCAAACCGAATGCTGGAACAATCCGCACAAAATGATAGAAAAAAAGAATAAATAAATAAATAAATAAATAAATAAACATAACATATGCTTAAGAATAAAAAAAATGACAAATCTTAAAACCTGTAATATAGATATGTACAACTGTATTGAAAATTATGTAGCAATTATTTCCACTTTCCTATTTGTAATCAATAAATATATTGTAGCATATAATGTATAAAAGTACAATGTGTTTATTTGTTTTATAAAGGAATTTAGTAGTTTTATCTGTGGTAACCTGTCTACACTGTACTGAACGGTTCAATCAGTGAAAGGCAAGCCCTCTGAACAAAGGCACCGAGACACACAGATCTCATGCTATATTTATGCAAACCTCCCTTTAAGCGGTACTACTATTGTTGCATTGAAACCCTTTTTTAAACACATTTTTATTTGTGTACAGGTATGACCAACTGGGTTTGATCATTGTTTGGACATTTTTGGAATACGTTGCTGCTATCTTGAACTACAACTGTTGTTATCAGTGGGGAAACATTTCCCAATGATGTGACCACTTCTCTCTCTTGCTGTTCTTCTGTTTATTATTATTATTATTATTATTATTATTATTATTATTATTATTATTATTATTATTATTATTTACCTTTACTTTAAGCCAAGTGGGATGAAGTTTGTAGTAATTCTTAAGGAGTGGATACTTCTGTACATGTAACATGGGCACATGAATGTTTCTTGGTTGATGTTGTGGTGGTTGTCCTTATTGTTGTTGTTATTTTCCAGTAGTTAGCAGCACCCACCTGTACAGTTCCAGAACACTACTACAGATATTCCAGAGGAAGACAGTGCATCAGGGTTACCAGAGTATCTTAGTTATTCCACAGTATCACCAGGTTCGAGCCGACCGTTTTGAAGCTGTGCTCCAAATAATGGCCTGTTCCACAAGGCTGCTAGTCATAACATCATGTTAACACACCTACTCACAATGAGAATAATCAAAGGGTCTACCATTTTTCCACAAACACACAGCCACAGTATTGGATATACAGGGAAGATGACCACAAAGGATGAGGGGACAGGTGCAATGCATGCTGGGATTCCTTAGAGGAGTCACAAAAAGACAAAAAAAGACAAAAAAAAAATCATTTGAGATTGGGACTATATCCTGATCCGTAATAATTCGTGCCCAGTTTGTACTTCAGATATTCTAAGTAATCATCTAGTACTGATTTATTACGATGAAGGGGTAACTTAAGTATTCTTGAGAAACATAGTTTACAGAAGCTGTCGGCTTTGCGTGTCTACTTAAACGGTGGCCATATTATGAGTGCCATAATATATTGATATGGTAAGATACGGTGTACCTTGGAAATCACTGTAGTGCTATATTTGCATTGATATCGTCATGAAATAAATTTTATATAATGAATAGGATTGCCATGACTACTGAATGTCTTGCTTTTCATCCTCTTTCTTTAATTTTATTATATGTTCATTCTTTAACCAAGTAGGCCTACTGATAAATGCACAGAGGCTTAATGAAAGTGCTGATATATACACAGGCTGAACAGAATGGCGCCCTTAACTTGCACTTGAGTTGCACCCTTCTTTGATTGTGAACCAAGTGCTGTATGTTGTGGGATGGCAGTAGAAAAGTTCACAGCAATGCTCCTGTTAGCCATTGGAGGGCACCTTTCATTCAACACCCACTAACCACTAGTGACTCTTGTCCTTCGAACAAATGCTGTGCTGCTTGTCATAGGACACAGCAGGGACAGGGCAGTGTTTGGGATTGGGAGATGGCTAGTAATCCGTCCCTGAGTTTAGACATGACCTCTGGAGAGAGCTGCCGTGACTGAAGGTGGGCAGAAAGCCAGACATCATGAGCACTGGGCGCAAGGCCTGCAGGGGTTACAGAGGTCAGCAGTTAGGTCTGGGGTGACTTCCATTGAATGCCATGGTTATGGTCTGGTATGCAAGGATGCTTAAACATTGGCTGCGTCATCTTATGTCTAAGTGATGCCTACAACAGTTTGTATCAAGCTGTAAGTTAGTGTTGTCATTGGAAACAAAATGACTTTTCTACTCAGTATTTACTGTAGGCCTATAAGGTGGGCTTGAATGGATGATTTGGACTAACAAGAACTTTTAAGTTCTTTGCCATAAAAGTTGTTAAACGACATGGAGTGAAAGTCATCGAAAGGATTCACCTGTTATGCAATTTTAGCAGTTAGCGTTAACGGATTCATTGAGTTAAAGCTCGCCGGTCTCGCCACATGGCCTGGCTAAAAATGGGCTTTCCGTGACACGCACTACACGTCAGGGCACATACTGTTGAGTGCACGCGCTAATGCGTATATTCCACAGGTGTGGAAAGGATTCCCCTCGCACTCTGGTCAAGGATTGGTTCGGTTGTCGGTCAGTCAAAAAGCTTTGGCAGCTTTGGCTTCAACACCAACGCGAAACTTGTTTGGAGGTGGGCTGCACTTGAACCGCATGGTTCTATCATTGGTTGAGGTGAACACGCGTGGATTAGAGGCGCGAACTGGCACCCGAGGAGACGCTAGGGAGGAGGGGCGGGAGAGTATGCGAGAGAGAGAGGCTGTCAGATAGCCAGAGCTGGTTTACCGCAGTATTGCCACTGTTCTGCATCTCTCATCAAAACCCTGCGGCATGCCTACAGCTTCAGTTGGACGCTTTTGGTTTGCTTAGTTATATCCACAAGAGTTTAGCGGACGCTCTTCTGTAATGAGATAGCAGAGAAGCGATAACCTATCCATTACACAGTGCTCACTTTTTGCGCTTTCGTCTCTTTTTAACTTTTGGAAGCTGGTAGGTCTACTCATATTATTGCCTTGGGTCAAGAAAAACTAGGCCTTAACCATCCGTTTTGCATCATCTGCTATTAGTATCAAGAGATTTTTAAAATGGCCAAGGATGACAGCAAGGGAGGATGGAAAGAGGGAATTTGGAACCCGAGGACCAAAGAGTTTCTGGGCCGAACGGCAAGCAGTTGGGGTAAGTGGAAGAGTTTTGTCTTCTGTATCTGGGTTGACGACTCCTTTACAATCTGTCAAGAGAGCCACAAACACGAAATACCACACAAGTCAAACTCGTTTGAAAGCAATACCTACATTCATCAGGTGAGCCAGTTCCAATTGACTATTTAAGGCACCCCGTCGATGCCGGTCGCTGTCCCGTGTGCTGAAATTAAGGCAGTTGCATTGCATTGCAGTATTTTTGCAGTGCGCGCTGGTTTAATTCCTTTCAGCAAAGTGAAATCCGCACGGATTTTATCCTAATGAGACTTATGCCCTGCCCTGCTCGTATAAATTGTACTTCACTCCTTGACGACATACCGTAACTAATTAAAACAAATAGATAAATTGCCACAAGTATTGCTCGAACCTCCAAGTTAGCCCCTGTTTATACCTATGAATCGGCAGATGCGTCAAAATGTGTGTGCCAGACTTCAGGGTTGAATGTATATGTGCGATTAGGCCTACTTCAGTACAACTTCAGTGTTCTGAAACGGCTGGCTTTTACAGTACATGCCGTCAATGTGCGGAAGATCCCAGCTACTGAACGTTAAGAAGCCAGGACGTAAGCATGTAATCCGTTTGAAGTAGAACTGCGCCATTACAAAGCTAGGCAAAATGCTGAAGAACAATATTGTGAACTATGAACCTTTATGTCACTTATACTACCTGTGTGTTCAACTACAATGGTATTAAGATGTTTTAATCTGGGTATAGCCCCTCTCCTCCCCTCACAAAGAAGCAGGCCCACAACTGTGTTAATTAGTGTGAGATGTAATCCTAATCTAATTTAAGGCATGGAGGGTATCAGTTAACTTGAAAACATAAAATCCAAAGGTATGAAAGCATTCAAGAGATGCCTTTTTACAGACCAATGAGACTTAATTTGCAATATCAGTCATTATGTAACTAGCAGATGTACACAGAATGCTTGTGAAAGAGAGCCAAAGAGAGAGAGAGAGAGAGAGAGAGAGAGAGTAAATTATTAATGAGGTTTGAGTGACATAGTGGACTAAAGCAACAGAGGTACTGTTGGATAAGTTTGATAAGTATTCTCACAAAATGAAGCCTGAACATCGTCTTTTCAGCAGAATCTCCCTCCCAAGATGACACATGATTCCTAAAATAGTGTTTGGTCAGGGCTTGCTGATGGTTGACTGACAGTATGACAGCCTGTACAGAAATCTATCCCACAATGCACTTGCTCAGCCAGCTCAGCACGACCTGGGTGCCCTAAGGACTGCTGGCCTTGGTAAGCTGTGCTCTCTAAGGCGTGTTAATTAGGCTATTTCTGTAGCCTCCCTCAAACCAGGGGATATTGGCCATCCCTGTTCATCCTTTTTACCTGAGCTTCATTGGAAGGTCAGTTGTAACACATCTACGAATCCTATGGGCACACAGAAAGAAAGGAGAAGAGAGAGAGAGAGAGAGAAAGAGAGAGATGGGTTCCAGCAGTATGGTGCATTGACGAATGAGGCAACAGGCTTCGGGAGAAAGGATACCGGTGGACTGAGCGTTCTCAGCGCCAGCTAGCCACGGGAGCTGCTCCCTGAGGGGGATTAAATGTCCGTGTAAATTATTCACTAGAGCAATTCTCCTATTGAGCCATTGTGTGGTCAGGTGAATAAATTAATTAACTGTCCCCACTAGCTGATTCTTTGGCCATGCCTTGCCCCTCTGGAGGACATCTTTATTTCTGAGGACGTGAGCTAATAAAGCTTTAAGTCAGGAACGAGTCCCTGCTCACAGCGCTGCCTTGATATATTAACACAGTGAGAGGTTCCCTTTCATTTTGAAACAAAAAAGGGATCGGTCCGTAGCCGCCCAGCCCTAGAACAGACCTGGGGAAGATCAGAGGCGGATCTGTTCAAGAGCATGTTGCCGGCGGTCTAATGATGACTTTGTTTATTAACGGTTCTTTTAATCCTCAGAAGCCCGCAGAACTCCAAAGGCCCCCTTTCATCAGTCTATTGCCTAGCAGTAGGTGCTGATGTAAAAATAGATGAATGTGTGTGTTTTTTGATATAGCTGAGAGGCGTCAGCTTTTGAAAGCAGCATGTTAATGTGCCAAGAGCAGGTGTCTTTGTATGTCACAGTCGGCTGGTTTCAATCGTGACCTTTGTTCGTTTTTCCTCACATCATGGCCAACAGAGAAATAAAAAAAAGAGATTCAAAGAAGGGTTGTGGTGAAGATATGTGGTTGAAAAGAAACTAAAATTGTGCAGAACTAAACAATAAAAGGTAGAGAATGCAAGCATAACTAAAAGTACCAAAATTGATATCAGTCAGACTAAAAAAATATATGTTTTCAGTCGTACTTGTGAAGAGTGTATGAGAAGTGTGTATGTGTGTGTGTGTGTGTGTGCGCATCCTTCAGCTTCCCTTAGATGGATGCACTCCATCGAGTTGACCCGAGGCCTGAGCCAGTAGTGGCATGTCTGGGAGAAAGTGACACTATCTGTGACTCGGTCTCCAGACACTCTCTGTCTCCCCTGCACACAGGCCTTCACTGTCCACCCCCTCAGTCTTCATCTGCACACACGTGCACACGCGTACTGTAGACACAGGTTGTGTACGCATCCAGAGAAAGGTGCATACAGTGCAGCAAGTTGTAGTGCAAGGTGATCCCAGGGAGGGTTTCCCCATGCAGTATGCTGCATGTTATTGTTTGATGGATGTCACTGAATGACATACAGTAAGTGGATGAAAGGGTCTGGCTGTGGATGGGGGTGTGTGGATAACAAAGTGAGAAATGCCTGTAGGAGCACACACACACACACATACACACACACACACACACACACACACACACACACACACACAGTGCGTATAGGAACACACACATCTTTTTCCCGTATGATACACAGATGAGCATAGCACATATCAGTGTGTTTACCGACCAACACACACACTCACAAATATACAGTATACATGATGGCATGCACTTGTGCAGATAAATACACAGATGTGACACACACACACACACACACACACACACTACCTCCACCACCTCACCTCTCCCTTGTAGCATTCTGAAGAAACTGTTTTGTCCAGGCTGCAGCAATCTGATGCAGAATGCAGCCTGTCCATCCCACAGCAGCCAAAAAGCCTTCCCTCAGGTCTTGCGTGAGCTTCAACCCCCCCAGCTCTTGGCAGAGTTCAAGCTGCCCCAGCTCAGCACTGGACACATCAGCACTGCAGAGAGTGCAGATTCATCAGCTGTACTAGACTTCAGTGCAGGACTGCTGTAACAAATGCTTGTGAACTGAATAGCCTTGCACAGTAAAAAGTGAGTTGTGTGAAAAGTGTGAGTTTTTTTTTTAAAGCACAATAACTTTATATTGTCCTCACACAGCTATTACACAGTGTCAAACTTTGTTATCCATTTATTACCTATATGTATTACGGTTCATTCATTCAGTCATTTATTCATTCATTCATTCATTTATTCATTAATTTATGTTACCCATCTGCACATGCAAATGCACATACAGATATTTGAAACAGATACTTGTGAAGCTAGAAGCTAGGAGTGCTGAATGTAATGATAGGCCCTAAATTACTGTAAAACCGAACAGGCTGCAGAAGATGAGCTCACAGAAATAATGCACTTTGACAGCACAATAACAAACCCAAGTGAATCCAGTGTGTTGGCAAAGAACTCCTCTGACCATAAGTACCCCTCAAATCCATTGACCCCCTTAACCCTAATCTGTGAAGGGGCCTTCGCCCTCACACACCCCCTCCCCGCCCCCCATCACCCTCCTTCACTGTCTCACCCGCTCTGGGCACTCAACACAACACAACACTCGTTCCTCCTTTCGCACTCGTCTGGGCTAATTAATCTGGACAAACACCAGGCAGCCAAGTCAGAATGAATCAGTAGTCATTAAGAGTAGAGGCGTAGGCATTTTGTTTTTAATAATAAGTCTGTCTCCCTTACTCTGTGTTTGTGTGTGTGTGTGTGTGTGTGTGTGTGTCTGCTTTTGTGTGCGTGCTTGCGTGTGTCCGTGTGTATATGTGTAAGTGTAGCATATGTTCGTGGGGTTTTGCGTCGCACCATTGACATTGGTACAAATGGGGAGCAAGGTGGAGATTCCGCGTCTAAGTACGCAGCAAAGAGGATTAGGCCTCTCTGATGCCTTTCAGTCACCCACAGAGCGGCAGGGGGACAAACGGCCTCCGCTCAGCGACCTGAAGGAAAAAAAACAAAACAAAAAAAACAACAGCACAGTACCTTAGTATGGTGCCATTTTGGATATGGTGCCATAGTATACTGCAGTACCAAGTATGCGGCCATTTTGCATAGGGTGCCTTCATTAGCTCCATAAGAGCTTTGAAAACAACCAATTGAGATGAGTCCCTTCCATATCTGAAATACACATACTGTGCTCATGAGCCAAATGTAGGAGTTCAACAGTGAAATGAATGAATGCAGAACTGCATGCAGTCAATACTGCAGTGCATAAAGCCATGCAGCCTTTTGCTGGGACTTAAACCATTGCAAACAAAAGGCTTTAATTTATTGGTTTATTATTATTGGTGCATTCTTTTTTTTTCATTTACACTTTTAAAACTTGGACTTGAAAAGGAAATTGAAATGGAAAGAGTTATGGTTCTGGGACTCACTTGGACAAAGAACCTGAGACGAATTGGAACTGAACCAGAAGATCCTTCTGGCCTTTGAATAAAGCTCCAAGCCCGCTGTTTAACATTACATGACTTCCTACTAACCAAGCACAATGCTGGTCATATGGGAATAAAAAACCTAGAGCCACGTGCGCCTGTCCATTACCTTCTCTTAAGGTGTCTCTCAAACAGGCCGCAGAGGGGAAACTCGATCCCTTTTAGGGACTGAATGTCCCATGAATAAGCTCCTGCTGATGGAATGGAGCCCAGGAGAGTCAGATCTTATAACTGACTACAGCCCAGGCTGTCACTGGGTCCTGAGTGTTGCACTCTTTATTGTTCTGGCCATTCATTGTTCTCCTCATGATGTGTGTGTGTGTTGCATCAGCTATAATGTATATGATCTCCTGATAGTGACAGTGCTGTTGTAGATGTGTATGTTTCTCTTTCTTGTCTCTCTCTCTCTCTCTCTCTCTGTGTGTATGTGTATGTCTGTGTCTGTGCATGTGTATGTTTTTTTATTGGATTTTAATTATACAGATATTTGTTAATAT
>JASCQY010000388.1:16980543-17000543 GCA_030264315.1 Sardinella tawilis
ACACACACACACACACACACACACACACACACACACACACAAACACACATACACACACACACACACACACACACACATACACACATACACTGTATGTTTGTCAATACTGTCACTCACACATGACATGAACACACACACACACACACACACACACATTCTCTCTCATACAAACATGCACACACACAGGCACCCACACCCGCGTACACATACAATCCCCCGACATTGACCCACTGAGGGGCTTGGCCCAGCAGACACTGCAGGCGTCTATTTATAGCTCTTGTGCTGCGGGGAGCGAGGGCAAAGTTACTGGCCTCCGCTCAGACATAGGCCTCGGCCCCACCTGTTCACCTTGCTTGGAGGCCGTGCAGGTCAGTACGCGACTCCCACTCCCCTCCCTCCCCCCACAGGTCACGTCACAGTTTATAATCTTTTAATAACAACAAACAAAATGTCACCGACACAAAACAAGGCACACAATGTTGGTTTAGTTCCAGCCATCCATCCTCTCAGTGGTGGACATGATTCACTCTGTCAGCAAAGGCTTTTCCCATGGTGCCTGTTTCCCGTCACATCTAGTTGGATAAGCGACATTGTTGTCTATGTGATTGTCATCACTGCATGCGCAATAATGATGATGATGGTTATTATGTGCCACCCGAGTGTGACTTTAAGACCAAGTTTAGCGCAGCCTGGCCCGTCGTGTAACCCGAGCCGCGGACAGCGACAGCTGGACGAGCGAAGCGAGAGCCAGCGGGATAAGTGGAGAGGAGCGACTCGGAAATAACTTCTCGCTTTCTCTTTCTCTCAAACTCCCGAAAGCCAGACGCCAAGGAGACGTCGGTGTGCAAGGAGCAGACGAAGCGGAGATGGCGACGACCCGGTCCCTTTGGACGTGCATGGTTGCGCTGGCCATTGTGTTGGTGTTCTCTGGGCAAGGTAGGGGGGCTTTCACCCTGCGTGCTGTACTGTGAACTGGGAGCCATGCACTTATCATTAGCTTCTTTGTTATACTTCCTGTGAAGTTAATGCCCACCAGTGCACTCTAACAAAGATTTAAATAAACTAGAATGTCAGAGTCAGTTGATGTTGTAATGGGCAGGAATTGCTTAGTTGCTGAAGGATGTTGAGCTGCAGGACATTTGTTCTTAATAATTGGAGAACAATCTTTTTTTCTACTGAAATTTGGTCTGGCATGATGACAATTGTGGCACTTCGGAAACTTTGAGAAACCTCTGAAACTATACATGAATGTTTTTTGTGATACATGTAAAAAAGAAAATAAGCTTTGTCTGATACACATGTGGATCAGATTTTTTCAGTTTTTTTTTCTCTCTCATTAAGTCTATTTGAAATGAAATGAAATGAAATACACTTTATTGTCCCGAGGGGAAGTTTGTCTTGGACTACATTGCTGCTACCATGCTGCTTACTGTACTGTACATAGAAAGCTCCATACATAAATACCAGACATACACATGCCAACATATACATACTGTACCTACACATACGCCTACTAATGAATATCAACAGACATATGGGCATGTACAGTACAGACACACATCTTAATATCAACAAACAGCACTCAGGACAAACAGCACTTACAGTAATATCACCATGCATACAGTATGAACTCAACCAAGCTTGTCAGATGCAATCATCACTGTAAACACTTCCCAACTGGATGAGCATGCTTGTTTTAGATCATACAACGGCAGTAAACACACAAGGTGTCATTTCATTGGCCTTTCAATGCTGAGGTGGGACGGAGTCTTATATTCTGGTCCCAGGACAGTCTCTTGTCCTCTACAGTTAACTCTCTCAGGTCATGCTCAGTACTGATTCTTTTGATTCAGCCAGCTCTGAGATGTGCTCTCAAGGAAAGACTGGTTTGTGGTCGAGGGGTAATTTAACAGCAGATAATGACTGGAATTCCGTAGCTGCACATACATGTAGCACATTAATTGTTAGCAACACTGTTTTATTCTGCACATAAAACTGGTAATGGGCGGTTTCTTTGAAATGGAACTGTGTTTAAATTTAGGAAAACAACCAATCACAAGCGGTAGAGTTAGATCGACTGATCCAAGGCCAGTAAGCTGAAAGACACCAAGAAGATGTTACGGATAGATCTATAGATAGATAGATAGATAGATAGATAGATAGACAGACAGATATTTCAATCAGTGCTGTAATTGCTAAAAGTTGAGTGTGAGATTGCTCCTGTCATCCATGCTGTGTATCTACTTGGAAGTGCAACCACACTTCAGTGAGCAACAAGGGTTGACTTTGGAACTAGGTTGTCCAACCAATGTTTTCAGCATCGGAAAAAAATATAAGCACGAGGTGTTACTGGTGGCAGTGGAGTGCAGTGTAGTGTGTGTGTGTCACCTCTCTCTCTCTCTCTCTCTCTCTCTCTCTCTCTCTCTCTCTCTCTCTCTCTCTCAGCTATGGGAATGAATGAAGAGGCAGATGTGATCAAGGAAATCTTTTCCAAGTATAATAAGAATATCCGGCCTGCCGAGAACCCCACAGATAAGGTTGAGGTGATGGTGAAATTGACACTCACCAACCTCATCTCCTTGGTATGGATCACATGCATGACGCCCAAGACTATCTACAGTACATTTATCGTAGACTGTTATGCAGACATTATGCAATGATGAAATGTTTTTGTTTGTAAATGTAATGATGAAATGTTTGTATACTGTGCATTGTTTTGTTGTTTTGTTGTACAGTATATGTTTTGTTTATACAAAATAATCCAAAAATAAAGTTGTGTAGACAAAAGACTTTCCAGGTCTCTCAGGTTGTACTGTAGATGATTTTACAGTTTAACATCTTAAATACTCCTACTTCATAATAATCACAGAAATCTCTCACGCTGTCATTCAGAATGAAAAAGAGGAGACCCTCACTACCAGTGTTTGGATTGAACTTGTAAGTAAATTTATGTGCTTTTGCAAATATCTCCCTCCCATCTTTCTTTCCTTGTTTTTCTTCTTTCTTTCTTTCTTTCTTTCTTTCATTCATTCATGTTTCATTCCTTCATGTTTTTCTTCTTTGCTTCTTTAATTCTTGCTCTCTCTACTGCCTTACAGCAATGGACGGATTACCGTCTGGCGTGGAACGAAACCCAACATAATGGTGTAGCAGTTATCCGTGTGCCCTACAGCATGGTGTGGCTGCCTGACATCGGACTGGAGAACAAGTGAGGCTTGCTTTTCTTCCTAAACTACTTTTATTGGCCTGCTTTTTTCTTGGGCTGGTCAATGGATTACCTGGATGATAATAATAAGAAATGGATGATAGCAATAAGCAATGTTGTTTTCACATGTTAGTTTTTTTTTTTTTTACAAGAAATATCTTAACCATTTACAAACATTGGATGTTTTTCTCTCCTTTTTTGTAGCATTGATGGGAAGTTTGATGTAGCATATTATGCAAATGTTCTCATCTACTCAAGTGGATACATGTACTGGCTTCCACCGGCCATCTATCGAAGTACTTGCTCAGTTGAAGTCACCTTCTTTCCCTTCGACTACCAGAACTGTTCCCTTGTTTTCAGGTTAGGACTGCATGTTTGTGCTTATTGGTCTCATCTTTGCCTTTCAAACACAAATAATATCTTAAATTTAGCAGAATTCAGTAAGATCCTATTATCTCTGCCAAGAAGGTTATGTTTTCGCTGGTGTTTGTCTGTCAGCCTAACTGTTTGTTTGTCTGTCTGTCTGTGTGCAAAATAACTCAAAAAGTGCTACACAGATTTGGAAGAAATTTGCGACGTAGATTTTAGTATCCAGACTAGCGCCGCCTAATGCTTCTGGTCAATTTAATTTGCCTGCACCATAAAGTCAGGATACAAACGATTCGCTTCCGTTTGCTTCGTCTCAAAATCATGACGGTCATGACCAAACAGTAGTGATTGGTTTTAAGCAGAAAGTATCTGCCCACCATGAAGCAAACAATTCAAAATGGATAGGGTTCAGACGCTATGAACAGAGAGAAACAAAGTGAAATAAGTGGTTGATGCATCAGGCTAGGGTTTTAGGCCAAGGAACAGATGATTTAATTTTCGTGGTGATCCGGAACATGTTGGTTGCCATTTTAGTTTATTTCTGTGAAACAAAGACGAGACTTGTTGTATGAGGTAATTTCTACATCTGGGCACTATACATTTTCTACACAGATATAAGAATATATGCACATAGATCACTTCTAGAGGATCCATTGTGAGACATTGTGTGCGCTCAAATCATATTTGGCTGACTGATGCGAATAGAGAGGCTAGGTCTTTTGTTTGTTTGTGCTGGGACAATTTATGAGGTAGTGAGCGTGAAAATGTTTGGCCAGGACGCAAGGCTGGCGCTTCTGTGCTTCCACACAGCGATCCTGAAGGCCTCAAGGCCAGGAACATGACTTCATCATGGTACATCCCCCTAGTTGTATTTTACACACTGCATTGATTCTGATTCTAGATTCTAATGACTGCCACCATACCTACTATTGAATCTAGATTCAGTTTGAATGATTCCCTAGTAGTTGTGATGCATTTGTGAGGTTTACTGGCAAAAACAGACAATATCAGCTGGCCCACTGCTCCTTCACCACTATCCCTGAACCTCCAGTCCATCTCCCCAACTTTCAATACATCCCCTCTCTTCAATCACCATCATCACCATTCTCCGTTGTCGCCAGCATGAAATCTTCAACCTGTCCTTCAGACCTAATTCCCAGATATTTCAGCATTCCCTTACACTCCCCACTCATTTCTAACATTACCAAGTCCTCTGTATTCCCTCTGAAGCTAGCTGCCATCAACCCAATCTTCCTGATACCCCCAACAACATCTAGCCAATCTCAAACCTCACTTTTCTTTCTCCCACCTCCCACATCAAGCTCCAAGAACTCCAAAGTTACCCAACCCAAACCTTAAATATACTAACCTCTATGAACCTTTCCAATCTGGAGTCTGCTTTATGTACAGCACAAAGTTAGTTTTTTCTAAAAATCACCAACATTCTACTCTTGCTGACTCCGTCCTTATCAGTCCATCAGTCCTCACCATCCTCATCCTCCTTTAAGCCTTTAACACATCTCCCCATCCTGCTCTCTGGCCTCAGCACAGTCCTGACCTGGTTCACCTCCTATCTCCTCAACAGTAGTCACGACATCTCCTTCAATAACTGAGTACATCATTGTTGGCTCTCATCATTGGTGCCACCAAGGCTTTGTTCTTGGTCCCCTCCTCTTCATCCTGGATATCCTTCCCCTCGAACAGAACCTCTGCCAACATTGCCTCTAATGTCACTTCCACCGAAACACTTAACCTACAGTAACAGCATTATCTACTGTATGGCTTACGGTACCATACAAACCTTTATGTCGACCAAAAAAACACACTTCAAAATATTCTGCTGCCCACTTGCACACCTCCTCCCGTCAACATAACCATATCACCCTAGCATTTCAATACCTCCCCTGGCTCCTAGTCAAACTTAGGATCAATGTAAAAATATTCCTACTCCTTCTCACTTGTAAAGACCTTGTGAGGGACTATCGTCACCACAATTGACTGCAATACCAACAAGCCTGACTCTTTGGTGGTCAGGTAGCACATTTAGCCCCCCAGTGGCCCAGGTTCGAGGTCACTAGGGTCGCTGCTCTTTCCCTCCACAACAGACCACAACAATTGTACCATTCTCTATCTCTTTTTAACATCCTCCTCACCAATCTCAACCCCACATGATGTGTCAAGTTCAGCAACACCAACTCCCTTTTGACAACATAAACCAATCTCTGGACCTGGGGGCAGTATACCACAGCTGTTGCTATTTCCCCCTGAAATGCCCCCCCATCATCCTTCAAGCAGGCTCTCAAAACCCACCTCTTCAAACTAGCTCCTCTGCAATATTGTTAGCTTGTCTAAGGTTTTTAAAGTAACAATACTATTTATATTTGTTTAGTCAATGATTTAAATGATGATTAATGGTGATTTAATACAATTGAATGAATATGCAGGAGAAGAGGGATGAAAAGCATATCCTCATGCTTTTGATTCTATTATTATCGCTTTGTCCTTAGGTCTCAAACCTACAGTGCTAGTGAGGTGGACATTTTACTGGCTCTCGATGATGAAACATCACAGCCCATTGAGTGGGTCGTTATTGACCCAGAGGCTTTCACAGGTAAAGTGCCACAGATCATCGCTCACAGCGATTCATTATAATCTCAATCTAATCTCAATAATCTCAATTCCTACAGTGATGTCAACATGTCTGGGCAATAATTTTCAGATTATTACAGTAGTGTCTTCTGTTTCTGCTCTAATGTTCACACCTTGCCAAAGATGTGCATCACTTGACGGTCTTTTGCTTGACAGAGAATGGTGAATGGGCAATCAAGCATAAACCGGCTCGTAAGATAATCAACAAGAAGTACACTCCAGATGACCTAGAATACCAGGAGATCCTTTTCAATCTGATCATACAAAGGAAGCCACTTTTCTACATCATCAATATCATTCTGCCCTGCTCACTCATCTCCTCTTTAGTCTTGTTGGCCTTTTTCCTCCCTGCTCAGGGTATGTGTGTGTGTGTGTGTGTGTGTGTGTGTGTGTGTGTGTGTGTGTGTGTGTGTGTGTGTGTGTGAGAGAGAGAGAGAGACAGAGAGAGAGAGAGAATCATGTGTTGCTTTAAGTGCCTGCTGCTGTATAAGTCATTACAATGCAGCATGCTTGCAATATAGATCTGTGGTCATCAATTGCTCCCTTCGTCACTCATATTGTGCCAACCCTGGACATCTACTGTATGCATCCCTGTCCACAGCTGGGGGACAGAAGTTGACCGTATCCATCTCTGTGCTGCTGGCCCAGACTGTGTTCCTCTTCCTTATTGCTCAGAAGGTTCCAGAAACATCACTGTCTGTTCCACTTATTGGAAAGTGAGTAGGATTGTGTGTTATTTCCCATGTGAGAGTCTGTCTCCCACTGTACAGTACACATGGTTTGACTTTTTTCATTCCTGCCTTATCATTTTTGCGCAAGCTAACCAATGACTTATCTTAGGTTAATCATTGTCGACCTTTCTCTGTCTATTTATTAGGTACCTGATCTTCGTTATGTCAGTGACAACCATCATTGTCACGAATATGATCATAGTGCTCAACTTCTCCCTCCGCACGCCCAGCACCCACACGATGTCACGCTCACTTAGACATGTAGGTGCACACTTACAAAATTTGTGTCTGTGTGTGTGTGCTTATGTGATTTGTTTCCGTCATTCAATGTGTGTATACTCTAGGCCTAATGATCAACTAAACTAAATTCAAAATTTGCTATAGGCATTACAATACAATCTTCTCTCTCTCTCTCTCTCTCTCTCAGCTCTTCCTGCAGGTTGTCCCCCATTACCTGGGGATGGACCCCCTGGTGGATGATGGGGAGGGTGACCAAGAGGTGGGGGGCACGAGGGAGCGGCGACGGAGTTCATTTGGCCTGATGCAACGGGCAGAGGAGTATGTGCTGAAGCAGCCGCGCAGTGAGATGATGTTTGACCGGCTGAAAGGGCGCCATGGTCTGACACGCTCTATTGGTAAGTGTCTCCCAGGCAAAATGTACTGCATGCATTGGATTGGATTTTCAGCTGACTAATATCTGAAGTTCAGACTTTCAGCATCACCTACATAAAGCATCTAAATGTTATATTAAACCAAACATACTGAGGGCTCAAATTTGTATGACAGAAGTTAATGGGTATAATTACAGTTTCTCTGTCACTTTTAAGTATTTCCTGAATCATCAATAAAGTTGGCAGAACCATACAGTATGTGCATTTCTCAAAACACTTGGTGCCAATTGCGAAAACAGCATGGATAACCTGCAAAATCTTTGCTCAAAATGCTTACAGTATATGCGTGTACTGTATGGTTGAAAAGCAAGTATTTATGACAATGGAACTGTCATTGCCAGAATAAAAAGTTCTTGTGCCATTGTTTACTGTTTAAACTGCACAGTCAAAATGATTAGTCATGCTGTCAGTAAAACAGTTTACACTAGAATGATTTTCCTATGAAATGCATATTGCTGCATTTTTTCTTTTCAGTAACTTTTTGCAGTGAAAAGTTGCACATTAATGCATGTAGGAGACTGTACAAAATCCGATTTATATTTACATCATAATTGTAAAGTTCTGTTTCTACTACAGTTTCTCGCCAAACCCTGCAATTGATTGTCATCAGGGAAAAAATACTAGACTTCTTTAAAGTAGAGTTGTTCTTTCCCAAAATAGTGTATTAGAACTTGTTGAATGACACAGATTGCAAATGACTTGTGCAAATGTCTCAAGCAATGAAATAATGCTTACACAAAATATTATGGCATGAATTAAAAAGCAGTCAAGAGAAGCGGTCAACTGCTTTTTCAATGACATGACATTTTGCTATTTATTCAAAGTAATGATACATTTCTTCTTTGATGTGAACAAGTCACTTGATAATGTGGACATTGACTACGTAGTTTTAAGAATCTAAATTCTGATCAGGCAAAAACTGTCAACCCAGCACATAAAATGTCAAAAGTACCCTTTATGATGAAGCGTCGCAGCCCATGGTCATCTAATAGTCCATTTAGGGCGGAATTCTCCTATGTGCTTAAGTTTAAAAAGCACTAGTTGTGTGTTTTCAGTCAATTATTCATTATACAAATGACTTGTCTGTCACTTGCCTTTGCCATTGCAAGCTGCATGTTCTAGCAGCAGACTGAAGACATTTGCAAAATGTGTGCAGGCTGAAAAACACAGTCTTTTTTCAAAACATTTTTTGCTGTTTATACTACTACTCTCAGGCCACAGTGATGGGTTATTTTTGTGTCACTGACTCCCTCTAGTGGAAGATATTGATGTGAGCACCACAGCAACCCTTTACAAAAGCCTGGCTGATGCAGGACCAGAGATTAAGGAGTGTGTGGATGCCTGCAACTTCATTGCAGAAAGCACCAAGCAACAGAATGATGTTGGATCCGTATGTAAAACCTTTGTTTTGACAACAATATTATGTAGCCTAATGTTTAAGTCACAACTGAAAAATATATCAGGGTTCTCTTATGTCCTGTTCCTACTTACCTCTCTCTTTCTCTTTCTCATGACTCTCTTTCATCATTCTTGCTTTAGGAGGTGGAGAGCTGGGTGCTTATAGGAAAGATGATTGATAAGGTTTGCTTCTGGGCAGCCCTTCTGCTCTTCACTATTGGGACGGTGGCAATCTTCCTTATGGGACATTTCAACCAGGCTCCTGAATATCCTTTCGCTGGAGAAAACAAGCGATACAGTCCCACTTAGTAATCAAAGTCCCTCTTCCCGTCTCTCAACATTTGCCTTCCCATGTGGTTAAGAAGAAGGTAGAGTATAATAATAACACATTTATTTTGTGTCTTGGCACATAATTTACTTATTTTGTCTATGCAATTAACATCTAGTGCCTCCTGGTGGATGCAAGTGCTGCATTGATGTGATGTTTCGCCTTTTTTTTTTTTTTTTTTTTTTGACTTTTTTCTTTTGTAAAACATTTCTGCCATTATTGATCTTTCATTTTATGTACAGTATGTGCTGTCATGTCATTGGTCATTCTATTTATATGTCATTGTATTCATATTGTGGTGTTATATTGGTTTATTTTTTTGCATCTCAGACTTGTAATATCTGAATTTACAATGACTTTGGGAAAGGTGTTTACTAGTTTATCTTGTTACCCCTGATTATTATTATTTTTTTTTTGCACAGTGTGTTCACTTACAAATGAAGTTTTTGCTTCGACTGAGCTTAAAGGAGAAATCGGGTGTGTACTGTATCAACTCATAGCCCTGTTGTTTGAGGTCACCAAGTGCTATTGTGGTAGGAAAAAAAAAAAAAAAAAAAAAAGAATTGAAGCAGCATAGACTGAATAGTGAACTGGCAACTAACATTAAGTGGATGGGGCACAGTAACTTACTTTCAGTTTCATTTTGCTATGCCCCATTCAGTTAACAATATTTATTGGTTCATTATTCAGTTCATGTTGCATCAAATTTTTGGTTCTATTTTTCTTCAGACAGCATTCAGTGACCTTGCAGGGCACTGGATATCTCCTTTAAGTGAGCTCTGTTTACAGCCATTTGAGACCTATGATGTGACTATATGTCATTGTGTGGACTGGAGGATACTGTGTCACTTTAGTAATACAGTTTTCAGAAGGTTTAGGGCCACTAAAGTGTCGGTTTGTGACATCAACAGTGCTGTCTACTGCTATTCATACAGTAGATACTGTCTTACTTGAAACCTGTTCCATGTTCATGAAAGAATGCTCACTGACATGGAGAGCTGACTGCCAAGCATACTGTATCTGTGAATATTAAAGATGAATGAATATGTTATAATATGATGCAATGATACAATACAACAGACATTTTCTATCCAGTTGTCTCATATCGTTGAATGTACATAACAGTGTAATGCACATACAAAAATGTTCCAAGTCTTTTTTTGCAAGTCAGTCAAGTCTCAAGTCTCTGAGCTTGAGTCCAAGTCAAGTCTTGAGTCTTTGATCAGCAGGTCCAAGTCAAGTTTCAGTTTCAGTTCAGTTCATGATTTTAAGTTTGGGACATGTCATGACAAGGACCTGACTCTTTTATTCTCATAACACTCCTTATCTTTTAGGCTTCTGTGAAGCTAACATAACTAAAGGCCAAGACGAATGACACAGCAGCAGCCCATGTACTAGCTATTAATTTGACATTTAGCTGTTGTGGCATCTGTCTGCATTCATTCTATGTGCAGGGTTATACAGTAGGCTAACTAGGCAATTAGCCTACATTCAGCTAGAGAAATATTTTCAAAGCACAGTTACTGTAAATAATGAGTACAGATTGTTTGGGAATCCTAAATCTCAAGTCCAACTTAAGTCCAAGTCTTTCGAGCTCAAGTCAAGTCTTGAGTATGTGAGTGACTCAAGTTCAAGTCTCAGACTTGGGTGCCCATCTCTGTGCACAGTACGATTTGTGGATCCTCAGGGGTGGTAGGACTATGCCTATGGTATGGAAATAACACACAGCAAATCGGCCAGTGTATATTTTACACTGGTAGAGTTTATTTGTGTCCATTTGTGTCCATTTGGACACAAATAAACTCTACCGGTGTAAAATGTACACTGGCCGATTTGCTGTGCAGATGGTCTGAAAAGAATGTGCAAATCTTCAAATTCAAGGAGAGGAACAGTCTGAGGATTATACACAATCGACTATGTTCTAAAGAAGGTTTATCAAATGTGTTGAGTACACGTTTTACTACACAAGACAAAAAGAAAACTAGAGGTAAGGCTGCTGTGCTGTGTGCGGAGCACACCAAGTACATTTTGAGCTTTGTGTTAGTGCAAAGTGACCAACATTTTACATACAACTGCGTCTTCCTCACCGTCAAATTAGCCTTCTTTAGGAGAGGCAGTTAGAGCAAAAACTATACTGTATTGTTGCTGGTGGCTCGTGCTACTTGTCTACTGTCCTGTACACTGTCCCGCGCCACTCGCCATCTGTCCCGCACCGCTCATCTACTGCCCATGCTGCTCATCTACTGTCCTGAGTGCTGTCTTGTGCCATTCGCCTACTGTGCTATGACACTTGCCAATTGATACAGAATCTGAACTTAACCCTAAACCTAACCTATGGGAGAGTGGACCGCCACAGGACAGTACACAGGACAGTTGGCCAAAGGCACGGGACAGTGAGCCAGTGGCTCAGGACAGTGGACAAGACAGTAAGCCAGTGGTGCAGGACAGTCTACAAGACAGCAATTGTGAGGCGCGAGCCACTAACAATAGTACACTCACAGTAGGTACAGTGAGCGAGAGCCATGGGAGAGTATAGGCAAGTGTCACAAGACAGACAGCACAGGACAGTTAGGCCAGAGGCAGGGGACAGTGCACAGGATAATGGGCTGGTGGCACCAGACAGTTGATTAGAGGCGCGGTACAGGTCACAGGACAGTTGGTGAGTTTCACAAGCCACCAGCAAAAGTACAGTATAGTTATTGCTTCCACTGCCACTGTTCTTTAGTTTGGATTTGACTCTGAGGAGGACTAAGTTATGCGTTGAAACGTTGGTCACTTTTGTACTAATAAAAAGCTCAAAAAGTACTCGATGTGCTCCAGTCCTTTCTGGTACAGTCGTTAACGTTAGAGGTAGGGCCCAACTGTATGTTGTCTGTCTCTGCAGGGGGCATTAGTGAGCAGATGTTTTTCACATTCCATTTTGGAGTGTTGGGTTTTGCTGAGTTCAACTAACGTTGTTGAGACATGCCCATGTGCACACATCGTATTCCACTTATCTTTTTATCAAGAGCATGTCACTTGATGACACTTTCCTTTTAAAATTTAAATTCTCCTACCTGTAAATTGTCGTGCATACTGTAAATATAATGGGTTTCATTGTTTTCATTTAGATAACCTATGACTATCTACCAACCTTGCCAGTCCGAAATTTCCCCTGCTTCAGATCTGAATGTGATACCTGCCCCACCTCACATGATGACTGATGCCGATTCGCACGCAGGAGGAAGCCCAGGCTACTTTGCAGTCTATGCAGACAAGACACAACTGATGGCTAGGAAGAAATTAAAGTAGAAAGACTTCAAAATAATAATAATAATAGTGTAGGCTAACAGTCTATTTCTATGTCAGATTTCATTCGATGATTAAAAAAAATGCACCGCCTTTCTCACATTGGTCATGTCAAGCATGGTTAGCCTACGCAAACGAAAGTAGGCGACAGCATAGGTTTTTGTCGTCTTCATAAACTGAGTCAGTTCTAAACTGAAGCATAGGTTACATCACTGCAGTTACTTACCATCCACCAACAGTTTTCATGTATGCATGTGACATGGTAAGGACATAGCCTATCCCATTTTCACCGAGTGCTATTCAGGAACTTACGGTACAGGATTTTTTGCCTCTTTCGAGCGCATTGAAAAGTGGCAGCTTCAGCCCTCCCCGACTGCCGTAAATCTTGTTGGGCGGTGGGCCGACAGGGAAAAATCCTTAACTTGTTCCCGAAACGAAACGACGACAGCTAACAGAATGGGAAACTTTGTCGCTTCTTGTTGCCAACGTTTGTAAGTAAGTAGCCTACAACTTTATAGCATCTTCTTGTAGAAAGGCACCCCGTGTTGGGACCGACATGAATTTTCGGACTGTGGATTCCCCTAGGGTTTGGTAACAATTCGTTTAAGTCTTTTATTGGTCTTTATTTTTCACACAACATAGCCTACCTATGGGGTAACTTGTACTAGACCATACAATGAATTAACGTTAGATTTTCTGCACTTTCCCATGTATTGTGGGCTACTTTTGATTGCCCACATCCTTTCTGACAGGGTAGTCTAACTTAGTCCGTGACACGAATTTCAAGTAGCCTAACGATAAGGTAATTGCCCCCCTTGCTTTGAGCAGAAGAGTAACGTTAGTTTCTCCAGTTGTCCCATTTGGTCTGTCAGGCCGTTGTGAGAGTTTTTTTTCTTTCCATGGCATCTGATGTTCAGAATACTGTTTGTTACCAGGAATATACTGTAGGCTATAGGTCTAGCCTATCATTTTAACTGGGAACAGAGTTATCTCTCGTAAAACTTTAGAACATAGGCTATGAGACTGACTCTGGAGTAGCCTTTTGTAACAGTTGCAACAATTCCTCTGCTTCTCTGTTAGGCTACAGAGTATCAAATCAGCCAATCTTCAATGTCAGCAATTTGAACACGTCATTTAAGCACTTCTGATTTAATGTTTCATTCATTTGTTGCTTTCTCAACTTGCAACAATGCACTCAGTGCGCTGGGAATTTGACAAATGAGGCAAGTACTATTCACCCATGTTTCCGTCTAATTCCGGCACAGACCTTCAGAGTATGCATAGTAGCGTGATGCGTTTTTGTTTTCCTGTAGCCAACGAGGCTAAGCGTGCGAGTAAAAAGTTAGGAATCAAGGTCTTCCGGTGTTCGCTTTTCCATCCCAGTACTCCACCAGAGTTCTCTTTGTGCGTGTATTGTTTTATTCATTAATAGGTGTCAAACAGCAAACGTGTAGACGGTTGGTCTACAATTACACATATTTTGGTCTAAAAAAGAATCAAAAGGTACCATGCGTGCATCTGTTCCTCTATCTAGCCTTCCTTTTTTGCCCACACCAGCACCACACCCTGTCGTGCTCTCCTCCATTCTCTCCCGTCCCTGGGTAGGCTATGGTTGCACCTGGAACCTGGTTCCCATGACAGCAGTGAGCACAGCCAATTAGCCGCAGCAGTGAGGGGTGTGTGTATGTGTATGTTAGGAATTTTCCTCAGTGTGCATCATGGCTCACCTGTGGATCTACAGTACAAAGTGATGCTGCAATAGGATGACCAGACAATCCCAATTTTGGGTGACGGCTCCTGGTTTTGGCAGTCTGTCCCTGGTGAAATTCAAGAAAACCCACTTGTTCCCAATTTTTCAAGATGAAACATTACTTATTTTAATGGTATTGACTGTAGAAATAAGAGTGTTCCCAGTTCTCAAGGAAATTCGGGGAAATGTCCGGATCTGGTCTGGTCACCTACGTGTGTGTATGTGGGTGTGTTAGGAAAAACAACAATTCCTCAGTATGTGTGTTAAACTGAATACAGATTTACTCAACTCTTGGTTGGGAGGGAAGATGCCTTCATCTGCTGTGAGCTGCCTGGGATCATATGACCCTGAGTATGCACAGTGCAGTTGGAGGCATTGCCTGTGGAGGTCATTCACTCCTCTCACTTCCTCTGAACACACGGCGGGACAAACAGGCGTATAAGCTGTTGACTCCCACTTTCAAGAAAGTGCTTGTGTGTTGGTCTTCCACCATTTACTTCAAGGTCAGAGAACGCAGTCATACTAGCCAAGGTAAAAAAAAAAACAAAAACAAAGCACCTCTGGCAGATTTAAATTCTGGTCACAAGGCCATTGGAGGTAATTTGCGATTCACCAGAAACCAAGGAACGAATCACATGGGAATACGTTATATGATTTAGAACCAATGAAGTCATCTGTATTACAGCCTTTGAACTATTGGATTGGTGTTATCCTTTGAATATTTGCATGAATTATATATTTGCTGCACTTTAAAGTTTTGGTATGAGTTTAATGCTTCAATTTAACTTCAGATCTCAAGCTGGTTACATTGCAGGGAATGGGAGGTCAATTCCAAAGACCCTACCTTAGTCTTGGGTGATGTGTTTGGTTTCCAAGCTATTATGGTGTAGGTTATTGTGTTGCCATTGTCTCTGGTGATGTGACACAAGGAACAGAACAACCTAAACCGACAACCGCCTTATAAGCATGGGAACTGAAACGCATGTGGATGATGTCATAAAACACTTAATCAGTTGTCATCCTAGTGACACAAAACAGTAGTTGTTAGCATTGTAGTATGTTTACAGTTGACAATGGCATCACAAACAACAAAACTTAGTCAACAAATAGGGTTTTGGGGAAACAGACCCCTAGGTTTCTCTTATGTCTTATGCTCTGCATCTGCTACTTGATCTTGATTTGGATACGGTCACAAGGAAGTGAAGGTCAGTGAAAGAAGAGACAAAACAACTACGAGAGAAGAGAGATTTTTTTTTTTTCATTTACAAAGACTGCACTGTGCTGTGCACCGGGGTTTGTGCTCAGCCTGTACAACTGATTCCTGCACTGTCAAGATGCCAGCGGCACACCCCGTCTTATCCATGGTTGACAACACTCGTCTGATATGGGGGAGAATAACAGCTACAAAAGTGTTTAATGCTATATAGCTGTTTTGGTGATATGCTCTTCCTCTGTTGGACCATGTCATGAAAAACGTACTCCTGAGTCTACCAATTTCCTCCAAGTTTAAGAGATCATTTGTAATGAACGAGGCCATTCTCTGTGTGCTGAACAATGAGTCCTGTGCAGCTCACACATCTGGTTGTTGAGTTAAGGCAGTCCCAAAGGCAGTCCTCCTGGTGGGGGAGTTTGGGCCTCCTCGCTTTGTGTAGTTTCAGCCCAGCGTAGAGAGCCAAGGTTGCCTCATCTGTGGCCTCTCAAAGGCTCGTTTCACTTTATCAGGTTTCAGGTCCCATTCATCCTCTGCTAGAGATGACCTCCCTCAGGCACATTCTAGAAAAGCTCAGACTGATTTCTTCAGTGTTGTGTGAAATACCAGCTCTATTTTGATGTGCCTTTCAGAGATGAGCCATTTTAGGGTGAAGTCTCCATCTGAGATTTATACTTATTTAGGAGGATCCTCCAATAATGTCCCGTCCATTGTGTGCTGGAAAACCTGATATTTTAGAGGTGGCTTTTCCAGTCTTGAAAAACACCTGGAAGTTGATTAAAATGTTAAAATGTCCTGGAAAAATTCTATACTGCCCTGGAAACTTATTAAGCCCTTCATTCAGATTAGGCCTACAGTATATGTAACCGTCGTTCTGCTTGGTCCAGCCCTGTTCACACCCCGAGCTCAAATCTGCGACTCGGCAGCAACACAAACTGGGAGTCCAGCATGCTAGCAAGTGAGCTAAAACCCTAGGGTGGCAGTCGTCACGTACTAGCACACTGTTAGGCTTTCGGCTTTCAATTGTACTGATGAGCTACAGTACTGTAAGTATACTGTAGCTGGATTGTGAAACTGCATGAAAAGGTTTTTCCCCCCAAATCCATTCTTGGTTTTAAGATGGTACAATATTGTTTTTCTATTTAGTAATGAAGGTTTTGCATGTACTGTACACAATTTACTTTAGTTCATTTGTCATTCAGGCTACTTTCCACAAAATTCACCTGAGGTCATTAGAGATTATTTTACACAAACACACACACGCACATACGGCAGGAGTTTATGCCCAAACCCAAACCAGGCTGTACCTTGGTAAACATTAATTTGTTTGTGGATTTTAGGTTAGACTCTTGTATTGTAAATAGGTAGCCTATTTGGAAGCATATAGTGGCCTTCTTTCCAAAACCTGTTTCATGTGGTCTCTTGACCTTTATCTCCATCCTCACTGCCACACCTACAACAACCTAGTTCTACTGTTCCAGAGAAGACAACCACATGGGCCCAGCCAACTCATTTGGTAGCAGAAAAACTCCCTTGGTTAGCAGCTAGAATTACTGTGATGTTGGGGATGTATTTTTAGAAAAATGAGAAAAACATATTTTATGAGAATATTGTTAGCATTATTTCCCCTGACTGGCCCAAAATCAGAAAATTTGAAACCCTCCCAAATCTCTCGATTACCCACGCTGTCTATAATAGGCAGGCTATATTATTGGGAAGGCCTAAATAGCATAAATGCTAAAAGTAGTCCCCTCTGCAGGAACTCCTGCAGTTTCCCCAATATAAGCCCAACAAAATGTCACTCCAAGATGAGTTGAAAACACAAACGCACTGCCACCGGTATTTTGTTATTTGTGTGTATCGCCAGGAAATTCTCTATCTTTGTTTCAACATTCTCAAAACGCTTGTCCTTACTGTACTTGAGTACTAAAATGCAGTGTCTGTTCTTTAGTTAGTATTATTTTTTCTCCTATGTCCACTTTTACTTCACTACATATTTTTGATGAATTGAATACTTTTCATGTGTTAAATAGTTACTCGTTACTATTATAAAATGTTACGCATCATACCAAACCCAAACAGGGTTAACTCAGCCCTTTATAGCTACGACCTTCGCTATCTGATTGCGGAGGCTTTGCCTCACACCGATGGCTTGCGATCTGAGCTTTCCAGCGGTGTTACTCACTAGCTGATGTGATGAACGGTTCACGAGAAAATTTGCTTTGAATTTACAAAACAATAATTAATAGGCTTATACATGATACCTTTACTTGTACTTGTACTCTTACTTTTACTTTCAGTACTTGAGTAGTAATTTTTTAAATACTTCTACTTGCAATACTTAAGTACAAATCATTTTTAATACATTAGTACTTCCACTTAAGTATAGTGTTTAAAGAACACTATTTAAAGAATACCTTATAAATCTCTGCCCAAGTCATAGCACCAAGCAGGAAACCAAAGGGAAGCAATGTTTTATTAGGCTCTTTTGAACAGCCTCACAGAGGTATTTGCGGCCATATTGTGGACATAGAATCAGTCATCAGACCTACACTAGCTTTGTGATATACAGCGGTCTGCAAAAAAGGGAAGTACTGTGCAACTGATAATCACTGGAGAGAATATTTCTAGTGTTTCTGCTTTATAGAGCCAGTTGAATATGGCTAAACATAATTTACGGAAGACTGAAAGTTAACATTCAATTGAAATAACGGTATGTTAACAATATGGCCACTTGTGAAAGAGCACTATAGGGACTTTTTTTGCTCCCAATTGTTGAAGTATCTGATTTCGTGTGTGTGTGTGTGTGTGTGTGTGTGTGTGTTCCTCTCTTTCTCCATCTGTTTTCATCAAGGTTTGTGCACGTGTAAAAGAGTGTGGGTGGAGTCCCAGCACATACCATGGCGAGCCCCGGGGAGTCGCCCGCATTGAGGTGGCTGCTCTCCAAAGATTGCTCGAAGCAGCTGTCCGAGGAACAACTTGAGTGCATAAAGAATAACAGTGGTGAGAGAACACTCTCTCTCTTCCCTTTCCTCCCATGAGCATGTCCTCCCATATATTTTTCTTATTCTTACAAACACACATACACACACACACACACACACACACACACACACACACACACACACACACTCACATATACATACACACTGGAATATTGCCTGTCACAAAGGCATCAAATTCCACATCACGTTAAACTGCAGAATCATTGACCATTCTTCCCTGTGTAATATTTCATGATTTCTTACCTCCCCTTCTGATTCCGACACTATGTCCACTATGTCCAGCGGTTTCTGACTAATCCGGTCTTGAAATCACATCAAATTTATGCATTTGGTCGTATCCACATTTCCCCCCTCTCAAAAGAAATCATTTCTTTTCCCTATCAGAATTTGTTAGAGCACTGTTTGTCATGCAGTCCTACAGTATGTCTTTTTCACCTCTGTTCTTCTCAGTACAATAAAATATGAAAATGAATATTATTCTTTCAGTTGCCAATATATATTGGCAAATTGTTATCGTTATTATACTGGCATTTCCAGTCTCTGTACAACCCCCTCTATCCATATGCAAAGATATTTGTTCTGGCATGCTTCCACTGATGAGATATTCAGAATGTGACCCTGAGACTGAAAATGTTATGACTTCCATGTGGCAAGTAATATATTAGGCCTGCAGAAGTTGAGTATCGGTGCTCTCGCTAGATATGTTCCCATAATGTAGGCTGATGTTCAGTTAGCCAGTCTTTGGAAGTTCAATATGATTCATGCTTGGTAATTCTGTATATGTGCATAGCTTTGCGGTAAAAAAAAAAAAAATCTGATGTGGCCAAAGAGGTTTCCCAGTCTTGCCATAAACAAATAGGTCATTCTTTTTGGCAAGCTTCCTAATTTCTATTCTAGAAAAGGAATATCTCCCATTGGTAGCCACACTGTGGGAACTGGTCATTCCCATGATCTAGAACTTTTCTGCCTTGTAAAATTGCCTGAGGGGCAGGAGAAAAAGCAGAGATGCCTGACATGTCCATTCCTGTGTAATTGCCAATGGATCGTTGCAGGTCTAAAAAAAAAACAAAATAGGAGAGCTTCAGTGCTCTTCCAACAAGTGAACCAGCAAAGCAGGAAGAAATTGTTGTTTCGTAGAAAAATTACAGATATCAAAAAGAAATGAAACAAGATGGTTGATTGGTACTTTTATTTTTCGAATGTTTTGCTAATGTCTTCTCACTCAAATCCCGCCAGACTTGCGTCCCTTTCTGGCCATTCATTACCTTCCTGCCTTGAAGGAGGCGGATGTCTCCCCGATGCTGCATGGCAACCCCATCACATGCAAGGTCGACAACACAGAGCGGTACACCACACGCTCAAAGGTGTGTATGGGTGAGCACACACACAGTAATAT
>JASCQY010000388.1:17014217-17024860 GCA_030264315.1 Sardinella tawilis
TGGTTAATTGTGTGAGGAGTTTAGAAAAAAAGAGCCCTGTTTTAAAAATTGTGTGTAAACAATTGGAAAAAACTGTATGTCTGCGGGGGCGGATGGCTGCTTGTGCCACTGAGCGACACGTGAGCATACTGTACTGTTCCTGGGCGACATTTCCTGTCCTGAGTGTGTGAGCGAGAGAGAAATAATGTGTGTCAGCACACCATACTGCCACACTGCTAGCCACCTCAGTTTATTCCCCTTTTTTCAACACAGTTTCCAAGGTAACCAGCGGGGACTGTAAGAGCAGCAAAGGCCTAGTCCAATGTCTCTTTATGAAGGAAAAGTCCCCCCCCCCTTTTTTTGTGTTTGTTTATTTATTTATTTGAAGGGAAACAAGAAGGTGATTCTTCTTGCGCTACCAGAGTGGTCACTTACAGTAGTCCACTTTGCTTGATTAGGCAAAATGTGGCTTTTGGCGAGATCTCGTTGTCATTGCTGGCATGTGGCAGAAATCTGGCCAAAACGGCACTGTCACCACACCCAGTATTTCCTTCTCACTTCCTTTTGGTCTACAGGGTTCTCCTGGGGGCAGAGTCTGATTCCTCCATCGACATCGACGACCCAGTGAGCGATTTTTTCTTCCACGTGGTGTGGAACAGCATTGCCCGGACTAATGCCAACATCTTTGAGAAGGTAAGGTTATCTTACCTTCAGAGACTGAAGAAACCAATGCATTCAGTAAACACGTGTCAGATTCTTTTCCGTTTCTGTTTCTATCACACACACACACACACACACAAACTGTACACACACTGTTCTAACTGAATGACTGAATGACATCCTCCTTTGCCCTTTCTCAATTTCCTTCCTCTTGCCCCATCCTGGTGCTCTGTCGCCCCTCGTTTCGACACTCCATGCTCCAGGTTTTCCACTGCCTGCCCTCCGACTCCATCCGCAGCATGGCGGCCCTTTCCGCGCACGTCACCACAGGGGGCCTGAACGAGACGGACCCTGAGGCGGCGGCCGAGGAGTTGAAGGCCATTCGAGGCATTCTGGTCCACTTCCCCCTGCACTTCCTGTGCGACGAGTACCTGCTGCCCCCGCTCAGCAGCAAAGAGGGCATTGTGCCCGTTGAAGTGTGGACATAGTTGGGGAAAGCAGTTAACCTAGTAATCCGGATACTGGGTGTGAGCGCTTCTGTGGCACACAAAGAATTCTCATCATCCATACCATACCACGAGTGACCGGTACCAGGACAACATATCGTCCTTATCAGTGGTACATGTACCAGCATAAGATTTTTTTTTTTTTTTTTTGTAGATGGCATTAGAGAATTAATTTTGTTTGGGCCTTGTAAGAATAACTCGAACGTAGATTCTTAGATTATACATAGAAAGCCTCATAACTGTTGAAAATGCTTTTAGATTTTTAAATTCAAAAGTTTACTACTTCAAAATGTGTGCTTTATTCTTTTAGGAGCGTTTTAACATTTTTTAAAACATACTAACATTTTTTGAATACATATTGAGACTATTTTCCTTAGAAACAAACATTTTTGGTTAACTAATTCCTAACTCATTTTCTTTTTAATTGTGTATCGAATATTTTTTGTGTGTTGTTAACAAACTAAAGAACAATATTCTTGGGTCAAAGAAAGTGTAGAAAGAAAAAGTCTGACCTCAGAATTCTTCACTCCTATCCTTTTTCAACGAGGACGAAGAAGCCTGTGAACAAAAGAATCATCTTTTATTGAGGTCCCTCTTTGAAGTAAGGAGTTCTGAGCACTACCTGGAAAGCTTCTTCTATGCAAGCAACTTAAGGAATCCTCTTTTTCCCTGTTCTCTGTTTACTGTGCCTCTCTCTCCACTACTACAATCATGTTTGCAGATGTTGCGCTGTTCTCTATAATCCAGTTGTTCCCCAGAGATGGTATTTGGGTGATGGATTGTACCACAGCCGAGTAAGCACATGGACTCTTCTTGGGCATCTTTAATGCTGCTCTTGTTGATTGTGACAATCCTCACCACTAGAAAGCCTTTTGTTGAAACTATTTGGATTTCACGTATAGCATGTTTATGTATATTACATAAAGGATATTTTTAACTTACAGTTAAATCTTCTAAGAGTTAAATCGGGAGTTACTATACAGATATATTTTATTGTCTAACCACTATGTATCTAATGCATAATTTGTGTATAGGTCAGAAATTATGCACTTTTTTTACTCTATTTTTTAATTTCTAACCAAGATGTCACATTTCTGTCACTGCTCTCAGTGTAAAATGGCTGCCAGTGAGCTGTGCATCTGTGACTGTTTACAGCAGATCCATAGCTCATCAGATGCATGGAAATCCAGTTTTGAGATCAGAAGTCGAGTGTCTCTGATGATTGTGGAACGGAACGTACATTTATTGTTGCATACGTGTGGGCGGCTGGCCTCTCTTAGTCTCTCTTTAATGCATCTCTCTCTCTCTCTCTCTCTTGAGCACTACACCTCTCCATGCAGTGCCAGCGAATCTGTCTGAACATTTGTGGTTGTTATGGTGACGGGTATAAAGAGCTGACTGGTTGGTGGCTGTTGAGTCAGAGAGACAGGGAGAGTGAACGAGATAGAGAGGGCCGATATAGCAGGAATGCAGGAGGGGTAGAACAGATGAACACAGACCCCTGCAGATGAGGAGGCAACCAAATTACAGCAGGTGCAGTTATGAGAGAGACAGGAAGTGGAAATGAGAGGAATTAAGAAGATAGGCCTATCATGGATTAATTCTTTCTTTCTTTCTTTCTTCCTTTTAAGAAAGAAAGAGAGAGAGTTGATATTTGGGTGGAGTGGGGGCAGTTTTAGGGTTTTATACAAATTAGGCACAAGAGGTAGGCCTATATATTGTAGCCTACTGAATGGGGGAATCAGCTGTCTTAACATTACATTAATGGTGTGTCTTGCTACCATGGCAACCAAGTGAATTATTGTTATGTAATCATGTCGTTAGGTTTAAGCCAGGGGGAGCTCACAGATAGTCTACAAAACTGCACCTTAGCTATTCGGTGCATGCATACAACTAGGTCACCATCAACTTTTGATCACTATCCACTCTTGTCCATCTTTCATCCATCCATGTATCCATCTGTCTGTCTTTCTATCAATAGCCATACAGCCTGCATTATGTAGGCCTATGTCAAAATATCCAAAAGCAGGCATGATAAGCAGCAACATTCCTGGGGTCAAAATGTGCCATGAATTCATTCTGAAGTGCCATCAGCATTGTGTCATCAATAGCTGGGCAGCTATTCTACAATGTAGTCCTGTCACATTCCAGTCAGACAACACATAGACACACGCAACTTAAGATGGGCAATGTCGTGCAATAGTTTTATATTTTTTAAATACAAGTCAAAATTTAATTGTTAATTGTCATGTTAAACCCTCTAAACTGTCTCTGTTAACATGAATATTTCACATGAAAATGTAAAAAAATAAATAAATAAAACTAATATTAACTTGTATTATGTTCATTTTCATTCTTTATTATTTTTCTAATTTATTTTTTCGTTACAGTAAATGGCTTTGAGTTGAATATCTTGTCATTTTTAACGAACAAAACATAAACGAATTAGTCGAACATTTTCTCAGGTAGCTTAGTTTGTCCCTGTTGCAGTACCGTAGAACACTCAAGTCCAGGAAGAGTAGAACTGGAAGTGAGGGGTAGAAAAAAAAATTGGAAGTGTTGTATACTTACAGAGAGGAGGGACGTCATAACCCGACCTCAGAGAAAAACAGGACCATACCAAAACAGAGGAATAAGTTGGCTACAGTTGTCGCGTAGTCTCGGAATTACTAGATATGGATCGAAAGCGCCTATGTTTTGTCGCCATTCACGTTTTCATTCGTCAATTTTAGAGTAAGTTATTATTTATTTCCTTGAAAGCTTCGCAGCAAGCATTTAACGAGGCCGAGGCGGTGACGATAGCTCTTATTCTTTATTTTGTATTTTTTTTATTATTATTATTTTCCTCTTATTTGCTTCGACGAATCAGTGAAGGGAGTGCGCAACACCTAAGGCGACACTGATTGCAAACGGAATGAAAGTTTGTGAAGAGGGAATATTCGACGCAGGCATTCTATACGACTGGGCGTGGAATAACTTATGCTGGTGGCGTCTACAAAAAATACATGTAATTGACTCTAAGGAAAGCAGATTTGTAGGTGACAGTAAACGAACTAGCAACGCCTGACACTGGAAGTCTTGGATGTGTGCGTGGGTAGCTTGGGAACGTTAACGCAAATGTTATGGCAGCTTGTCGAGGTTGATGCGGATATTCGCCACAGGCACTTGTTTATTAGCTTGGCTAGTCAGTTAGCAGGTTACTTAGCCACAACTTTTTGCAACGCGTCAAATATTAGATATTATCACGTAAAGGTTGTTTTTCAGTAAAGGGGGCCGTTTCCGCTCCGTGTGGTTCTGGTAGTCCAGCGAGGCATTTTGCCTACGCAGTGTTGCTAAAATGAACGCGGAGAAGGGGTGCACCACACCAGATAATATCGGGTCTCCGTTTCCACTCTACTGGAGTGGCACTTCAAGCTAATATTATGTTGCGGTGCAATCTTGAAGATTAACGCATAGCTAACCTACCAGCTGTAGTGCTAACGTGTCGGATCAAAATATAGCTCAATCCGATGACTGGATGATGACACGCTTTTAATATCAAACCAAGCTTGCATATTGACAGAACGTTTGTAAGTTAGCCTGTGTTTTGCAAGAAGATTTCCTCTCAGTTACAGTATCCAATGTATTCCATTCCGCTTTCTAGCCAGCTAGTTTTCACAGTTTGATTCCGACTCGTCTTTATCTTGATGTCAAGTTTTTTTCCCCGAAGTACCAGTTCGTACCCTGTATCTGGCATCCTGTTGATATTTTGTGACACTCCTTGAATTTCCTAGCAAGAGACCGGTGACTTGAGTCAGATTATTGGGCAACAATGACAGAAAACGCACCCACACGAAGTCTTGATGACATCGACCTCGCAGCCTTGCGGGTAAGTATAGTTATCCTTGTTAAGTGTCTGAAACTTCACTGTTTACATGCACTTATACTGCATAAGGTCAGAGTTATGTAAACTATAATTTACTTAGTGGATGTGACCTCTCATTAGGTCTTGTCGTACTGTATGTTCATCAGCCACAATCTCATTAGCCTACAGTATAGCCTATGCACCACCTATGCAAGCTCGTCATAGAACGAACACTTTTTTCCCCGGGCCCGTTCACCTGTCAAGTGCGTGGGCATGGAACTGATTGCATTGAGTTTGGTTAGATAGCAGTCTATGCTACTGTCCCTTTGCAATCTGACGTGCGCATTCACCATTAGTATTTGTGGAACACTTTTTGATAGAATTCTGTCATTTCTGTCAGGTGTCCAACGTAGGCTGTCACATATTACAGTGTTCTTCGATTCGGCCTATGATTCACACCTGGTACACAATAACAAAACTCAACTGGCATTAGTTTGGCCCACATTTCTCGGGGAAATCTTGGACGTTGTTCCAGTAAATTCCTTCTAGTGTTACTTGTTTTGTGTCATGCGTGAAAACCTGTTGGATTGTAGCGCCGAAGGGCAGGAGGTGAATGAAACCGATTAAGCTTCTGGGTCAACCCCTTTCTCTTCCAACAAGGATTTATTTCACGCGCTCACAACGCTAGTCGTGGCTAATGGTCATGTCGGCCCACTGGGTCAGACGCGAAGTCGCGTTCCACAGCCCTGTTCATTGTCAGTGCCAGTGGTGCTCTGGTACATTGAGTTACAAACCTCGCGCACTGCTTCTCGGCTGCGCAGTTCAATTCCCCCTGTCAGAGATGGAAGGCGATGGAGAGAGAGAATACGCTTAGAGGAGATGATTCACTTGAGCCCATTGTTTGATAGCTGTCCTATATAGCACCCACTCGCCTACCACACAGTAATGCCTAGATACACACAGCAGAAGCACTACATTTTGCTAGTGCAGGGTGGTCATTGTAAAATCTGCTGGAAGAACTCGTACATATTTTGCTTTGATGGCCTGCCTCATAGACCAGCACACAAGCCCACATTGGAAAACTGTTCTTGAAAACAGGTCTATGTTTGATTCAGATTCATTGTATTTAAGTAGTTTCATTTAGCCTCTCTAATTGAAATAAAGTGACTTTTTGATTGAATTAGCCTACCATCTCGGATATAATTTATTTTTGAAAGCTATGGAGGAAGCACTTACTAACCAGGTTAAATAGCTGAAACCTGAAATCGAATGCATATTTAATGTTTAAGCCTGCAGTGTGACTGATGTAGGCCAAAGGAGTTGTTGCGCATCAATTATGAGTAATTAGGCCTGTTAGCTTACTTCTTAACAGAGGCTAGCTGTGTGGAAAAGTGTGCAGTACAGTTAAATCATAGCAACACACTAAATCGAGGTGGTGTGTAGACTTGGCTTCACAGGTGGAAGTATTTCCTGGTTGTGAATGTTAATCAAGGTCAGACAGATGGATTACATACACTTTGGACCACTCCAAAAGTGATTATCCATGGGGTAACTTTCTAGGCAGTGTTGCTGGGCAGTAGTATGACAGGTTCATTATGTTCCAATTGGGCTTTGACTTACTATGCTTACATGCACTCCATTAGCAAATTCAAAGCCAAAGTAGCAAATTCAAAGTCCAATTCAAATTCAAAAGATACCCATCATATCTAGGATATTGAGGTGCATGTACACACTCATTGTGACACATTGCCTGCTGAGTTAAAGTTCTCTAGAAAAACCTCTCCTAGTGTCAGTGGGAAAGTTCCCAAACAACAATAGCCAGTAGCACTGCCTGGCAACATTTCCCACAATGTTGCCTTTTGTATCATCACCCTAAGGGCACTTTCCCTAGTTGCAAAGGTTTCCACATTGTGGGACGCAACACCACTTTTGTGGTAGATATTGTCCAAGAAATATGAACCATTTCAGATCGTTTATCATCATTGTCATACTTGCTTCTTGCTTTGTCTTGGTAGCATGTAATCAAGGCCTCCTGGGTTGTTATTATGATATCATTATAAGGCATAGTTGCTGTGTTGGTCTGCTGGTTGATTGTGGCCTATTGGTTATTTTCACTACCCCTCCCTCCCCTATCGCATGCAATATGTCTGCTATGTCCAGCATCACATGTAAACAGCTTGCTACCAAAACAAGCGAGCGAGGCCTCTCTGCATGCCTCTCTTTCTCTTTCATGCCCAGAAAGGGTGCTACATGTAGCTAGATCAGATAAATTAAATGGAACATGACAAAGTACAACATACCAAAGGCTTTGTGAGTAGACCTCAAGTACAGAAAAAGCCTGGAACAAGTGCAATTAGGCTCTACTCACAGTCAGAGCAACTTCTAGTTGAAACAACAGAATAGAACAGGACCGGTAGACCCTAAAGCATTTTGTGAAATAAGATTCAGCCAAGACGAGTAAATTCAGTATTGATTGAGTACAGTATTGATTAGTGATTATCTATTGTCGTAAGGTTTGTATTGTTGGTTGTATTGTATGCTTTTGTATTGTTATTGACGTAAGAAAATACTAAACCTACATAGTACCATACTACTCAGTTACAGCGTTACTGTAACACTGAAAATAAGGTTAACAGAATGAATGCATTTTCAAAGGGAATCATTTAACTGTATCATGTTAATCCCTGTTTAAGACCATACTCTACCCAAGGTGCTATTTGGAAAAAGGAGTTGTTTACATCTATTTTTGAAAGTCAAGGCCAAGGTTGGGCCTTGTGAACTGGCTGTGCAATGTAGTGGTAGGCTAGTCAAATGTCCAATGTATGCTACACATTGCTCATGATTTGCACAGGGTTTTTCTGTCTTTTTTTTTTTCATTTATTTATTTGAAGAAAGATGGACCTATTCAGTACCTAGACCAGTTCTGGAAGTTAGTAGGTTAATTGCTGCTGTGATCAGACACCAGGCCTAACAGATCTAGGTTTTGCAACAGGTTACGAGTCCAGTCTCAAAGTGTTGTGGGCCAATTGCTTCATTTTTCTGTCCTTTTGTTGAACATGCCCCCTTTGAGCTCATCATTCTTTACCCATTGTTGTTGACCCATTCTTCATCGACTAGCCAAAAACTATTGACACAGTTCAGCCTTAAAAATATTTGTGTGCATTCACTTTTCTCACAGTGAGGATTCTCGGCCTACAATTGAGCCTCACCTGCTGTATATGTAACTTGCTTCATCTTGGCAACACTGATTATTAATGTACAACATTATTTGAGTGGCTACCACAGGCAGGTTGGAAATGAGTCATTTACCGGTCTTTTCCCTTGTTGATGCTGCTAGTGAATGCCGTGTGTTTCATGTTTTTCGCCTCGAGAGTTTCATTTCTCTTTCTCTCTCTCTCTCTCTCTCACCTCACAACATAAGAGTTTGTTGACGTCAGCACTCCCCAGACTCGTCCTGTCTTCTCATCTCTCTGCCATTCTTCCCATCATCCCTCCCTTCATGTCTCTATTCCTCCCTTCTTCCCACTCTCTCTGTACACAATGTGGGCGACTCTGCCATGTCTCCCTGTTCTTCACCCTGGAGATAATTTCCTCAGCATCCACTTGTGCCAGATCTTTCTCTCTTTCTCTCTCACACGAACACACGAACACGGTCACACTCTCTCTCTTTCTTCCTCTCTCTCTCTCTCTTTCTCTCTCTCTTCCTCCCTCCCTCCTCCCTCCCTCTTTCCTCTTTTTAGTTAGCCTGGGCCCCCTCCTTCATCCACAAACCCCACCCCATGTCCCAAGCCTGATGATTTCCCAGTGTCTGTGCTCAACCCGTCACCTCTCCCGACACCTGCTAGCTCATCCACTTCTCTCCCCGTTTTGGCTATTTTTATTCCGGGGGGGGTGCCGCCACTGGAGCCTGCATCCCAACCCCTTCTCACCTCAGTATTTGTGTAACATGCCTCGCGTCCCACTCGGAGCGGGTGCTTGACTTGGCACACTCACCCAAAGCGGGGTCGGTTAGCCTTTGCCACACTGCAGTACGTGATATTTCTGACCGAACCGCCACCGTAGGTAGACGCGGAGAGGTTTGTATTTTAAGTCTGTCTGGCGCTTAATGAAGCGTAGGGACCCTGACGCAGGTGGTCGTGTCACCTCGAGAATCGGGTATCGAGTCTGTCTTCTGTCTGCGTCCGTATTATATATATATAGTCTGCATCAAGCAGAACGTCCTCTCTCTTCTCTTCTCCTTTGGCTCAGTCTGGCTACACTCTTAGGTAATTCTGTGCGTTGGGAATGAGCTAAGTATGTTTTTCCATCACAGAGATGGAGCAAAAGAGATGGGGGGGGAACATAGAGAAAGAGAGAGAGAGAGAGAGAGAAAGATGGAGAGACGTATTTCTGGAGGCAGATGAGAGAGAAATAGTCACGCTGTACGATTGAGCTCCTCAGCGTTAGCCTTTTACGCCCACACCTACACACACAGGCCATATTGAATCACAGTGTGAGTGTGGAGCTTTCTCTCTCTCTCTCTCTCTCTCTCTCTCTCTCTCTCGCTCTCTCTCTTTCTCCCATTCGTTTGCTTTGTTTCGTTTTCTCTCTTGCTCACTCACTCGTCCTCTCTTCTGTTACATATCTGTGTTGCCCTCTGTTTTATCCATGCGTTGAAATGTATTCCTACCTAATCTCTGTTTTGTTTGTCTCCGTCTGTTGGGGAAGGCTTAATTAGCTTTATTTTAATAAAGGCCTTACAAAGGCTGCTGATAGTCACAAAGACAGGCAACCACTTCTCAGCCCAGCCTCGTCTCCCTCTCCAACACTTTGCACCCAGATGATGTCTGCCTAAGGATTTCGCTTGTTTAATGCACTGCAGAGAAGCGGGTTTGCTTAAATCTTCTCCCGAGATGAAATTTAGCCTCAGTTGTCACCAGACATTTTCTCCCTCCTGACAGCACATTAAATAAAAGATGTATGTGGAGCTTGGAATGTGAAAAAGAAAGATGGGTAGAGGCCCAGAGAATTAGATTAAATGCGAGCTGAGTGTGTTTATTTTTTATTTCTTTATTTTTCTTTATTATTTTTTTCCCTTAATTTATTTGGATATCTGTGACAAGTCCAAGTGTTTGGACAGACCAGACTGCGGTACTCACTATGCCCCACACCACTCTGCACCTCCATTTCATCTGTGCTCTGTCATTCCTGTCGTTCATCCAGGACCCAGCAGGGATCTTTGAGCTGGTGGAGGTCGTTGGCAATGGCACCTACGGACAGGTGTACAAGGTGAGTGAAAACAACAGAGATGGATGGATGGACGGACGGATGGATGGTGTCGCCTAATATTGTCTCAAAGCAAAATCACTGTTAAAAGCATGGTTGAAAATGAATGAATAATTATTTTCCCGTTTCTTTATTTGGCCTCATAATTGACTGACAAGGTTTGTAATATATGCACAATACACAAAAAAAAATCTTTCGGGATTAATAAAGTATCTCTACCTACAGTATCTACCTAAAAAAGAAAAAAAAATCAAATGATTGACATGGGCAAGATCATGTTTATCAATGGTTCTAAACTCCGGTTTTGATTATTTTTCCGATTAATTGCCTAGCCCTAATGGACAGATAGCCTACATCTGGATGGGGGGGGGGGGGGGGGGGGGGGGTTA
>JASCQY010000388.1:17057668-17070736 GCA_030264315.1 Sardinella tawilis
TATATATATATATATATATACATATATATGACCGTATATTCAGGACCTCCACACACTATTGTGAAGTAAATAAAAGTTGAGTGGTACCAGCCAGATGCTCGTATCCAAAGTAACACGGATTGGCAACATGGAGTTGGGGAATCAAGCCCCATTGTCAGTGGAGCGGCGTTAACCGCTGCTCTACCATGCCCGCATTATAATAGCAGAGAAGCTCGACATCGTCTTGGGTTGTAAACTATCTTTGATAGGTGATATACAACAGTTAAGTCGGGTCAAACTACTGTATTTAACAATTTTTTATTAGACAATGCACATTTTAATGCGTTACTAGCCGTGAGTATATCCCGCGATAAATATCAGCCTTTGGCTCTGTGCCAAATTTTGTGTGTGGGGGGATATCCACGATATCTAACACCCACTCGTGTTATATCGCTTAAATATATAACGGTTACTTAATTTGACTGGTCTGTGTTGGTGTGCCCTCACAGGTGTTCTTCGCCTCGGTGCGCTCTGGGGGCAGTAGCCAGGTGTACTTCATGACCCTGAACAGGAACTGCATCATGAACTGGTGAACAGGAAGGCCCAGCCGACACTGCCATTCCACTCTGCTGTCTGTGGTTGTCCTTGAGGTTTATCTCCCACAAGCCCTCTTTTCATACGCCCGCATACATGACACAACACAACAGTGTTTTAAACGATGTTGCTTGCACATAGCTCAAAACCAATGGACGGAGCCATTGCTATATACAGTGTATATAAACAGTACAGAGACACATGTGGACCCACTTAAAATGCTGTTATCACTTTTGCCACAGTTCTTATTCACACACACACTCACACACAAACAAACTGACGCCCACATACGTACATAGATACGTACGTACCTACATACATAAATACATGGGGGCGTTAATATGTGGGGTTTGAATTCTATTATGAAATCCTCACCATAGTGAGATTGCCTGGAGTTGCCTCTAGGTGTTTTTTTTTCTCTCTTCTTTTTTTTTCTCCTTCTTCTGAGAGGTTCCCCCTGTTTTGTTGATGGTACACTCCAGAACCTTACAGTAGACACGAATTCAGAATGGACTCCGGTGTCCTCTGTACATAGCCCTATGGTTAACACAGCCCTTCAGTCCTCTAATAACATTCCTTGTTCCGCTGATCACCTAACAAAACAAAAAAAAAAAAATCTGATGATCTGTACAGAAATTGATTTTGAAATGGAGAGAGATTTTATCTTGGGGTGGGTGAGCCAAAAAAAAAACAACAAGCAGTCTGTCATTATTATTTAACCAGAGCTAACATATTAGAGACTGGCAGGCCTGTCTACTGTATTAAGCTTCCTGTTGGGGTAACGCCTTTGCAGAACTCTTTGCCTGAAATATACTGCAACAGCACACTCTAGTGTTTAGGAGTGGCATTGCACCACCTGTAATTTACCGTTCATCACTTTGTAGTCTTGTAGAGCAGGTTTTCATGTAGGCAAAAAAAAAAACACATATTCATAGTGGCTGAGTTTTCATTTTGAAAATAGGGGGAAATACTTCAAAGAATGCTGACAATTCTCTTCACCTGTTGGCCTATTTGAAAGACACTTTTAAAGTGGCCATGCTCCAGAGTGAATCTGACCAGGATGCACATTAGACTTGGTCCGGGATCTCTGTGGAGTTGGGCACTTTGTGCGGCCGGTAGTAAAAACACACACATGCGCACCCGCACACGCACACACTCACACACTCACACACACACACACACATACACACACACACACACACATACAGTACACACTACAGTCGGTTGAACATGCTTAAGCTGAACGCTGAGCACCACTGTACCACCAGACTGCTGCTCGGCCTCTGCTTCTTGCTTCTCACCCTGCTGTGCGTTAAGAAATCCTTCAAAAACAACAACTTGGACTGTCCAAGTCATAGGTAACATGTAACCCTTCATGGAAGGCATTTTTTTTTATTATTGGCAGTCTTATCTTTGTTTTCTTTTTCTTTCTCTCTCTCTCTCTCTCTCTCTTTCTCCATGTCCTAAGTTCTTCTATATCTACCACCATTTGATATTCTCCGTACTGTATCTGTACTTGATATTATTCCTACTTTAATCTCTACTGTTCTATTGCTGTTCTATTGCAATACGTGCCGTTCTAGTGCCGTTCTTGTTTGAAGTTCTTAGAGGGGACCTCTTCAGTTTTTACAGTGGGAGAGAGGCTTTTTGGGGGTGGGAGGGTATTTTTTTCAGAGGATTTGGAGTAGGATGGCGTGACTTTTCAGAGAAGTATTCTTTGTAGTGAGCATGAAGGATATGTGTGCTACCCGTCAGATCGGTCATGCAGACAGGCCATTTTAATAACTTATTTAATACGAGAACAGCTTTTGGCCCCATACATCTCGATGATATACTTATTTTGTGGCTTGCAAAAGAGAATATCAGGTTGTGTGTGTGTGTGTGTGTGTGTGTGTGTGTATGTATGTATGTGTGTGTGTTTTGCCTGTGTGTATGTTTGTGCGGTAGAGCAACTGTAAGGAGTTGGAGAGTTGATGAACGTGAAACGTGAACAGTTCTAAGCAATAGCATCATGAGCCCTCAGTGTGTGATGGAGCAGCTGTGTGTGCTCTGTGCTTGTCGACCGCATTCATGTTCCAGCCTCGAGTGTGTTCAGGACCCTGTCTTTATGGACACACTCTCACTCAGTGTGATTTTTGCTGATTTGAAAGCTATTCAACGGAATGAATAAGCAGAAAAGCATATTAATTAGAAACCCTATCACTACATATTGACATAATGTATGTACAATATACACTGAGGCACTTGCATAGCTTGCAAATAGCACAGATGATTATATTCAAATATTATGAAGCACTTTCATCTCCCCCTTGATATGTAGGCATTTATGTACCATTTTGTTTCTTAGTTTAAAAAAAAACCGGTATAAAATTGCCCTATGCACCTGAAATCTAATGCTAGTGTCTTCCTCCAACTCAAGGACACATTAAAAATCACCAAATTGTTTTGGTCCAGCGTAATCCTTTAATCGCAGTGTCCCGACGGACGGGAAAATTGCACATCATTAAATGGCTAAGACCATCATCGTGCTAGATATTAGTTAGCTTTGAATAATGCAGTAAAGCTTTAAACATTGCCCTCATTGATAGCCATTACTGAGTGTTTGAATGCCTTCACAGCACACCTTAGTACAATACCAACCCTTGACCTAAACAAGCATGGCACCTGTTTGCAACAGTGTGACCATTGCCAACACATTGAAATATTGGACACACAAAAAAAAACATTGGAAATACAATCAGTCTTTTACTTATGAAGCCAAACTGCCATGTTTACCACAGTTGCCGTGCCTTGGAGGGGGATAGGTGATAGGTCTGTATGTGTGTGACTGTGTGAGAGAGAGAGAGAGAGAGAGAGAGAGAGAGAGAGAGAGAGAGAGAGCGTGGGAGGGAGGGAGGCAGGGATGTCTTTGAATCAGTGCTGTAGTAGAGCATCTCGCATCAGTGACGCAAGCCAAGGAACATCAGGGCTTACAGGAAAACACTGAAACAAAATGGCAGCCCCCCTCCCTCTTCCCCCTCTTGGTTCTTTGAAAAAAGGTGTCTTGTGCCAATAAAGTGCACTTAATCTATCCAAAGCCAGAGCAGACCCTTGATTTCCACCTTGAAGCCCATTAAAAAAAAAACACAAAGCCATGACAATGGAGAGATTATTTTAGTTGAGACAAAAGGTATTGAATCCCTGGCATGTATGTCACCTTAACCAAACATGGCGCCATGCTTTCACCCACTGTTTGGCCAGGAAGGAGAGCTGTTTGGTAGAGCTGAAGAGCAGAGATGGAGTGGCTTTGATGGCTGGTCATGAGTGCATTCCAAGCAGGCACTAGTATTCCAGAACACTGTCTGTGTTTGTTATTTGCAATGACATCGTGCCCGTAAGACAGAATGCTCCAACTTTCATGCTTGCTGCTCACCGGCGGAAGTTGGTTGCCATGGAGAGGAACGAGTTTGCTGCATTGTGATGCAGATCTGGCTGATTTTTGTCGTTGTTGTTGTTTCTGTCTTGTTGTCGTTCCCGTATCCTGGCCAGCTGAGAGATCCACCACCATGCTGCTCCACTAGACTTTTGTGCGAAAAAAGAGCACAAGACCTTGTAAGAGAAGCCATCAACTTTTATCAACATTGCTGCAGATTGCTTTGGACTAGATGGTGATTAGTTTTCAAGTGAAGATACTGGTGATGAAAGGTTGAATCAGGGTTGGTTGGTGTTCAGTGAACGATAGGAAACACTTGGAAAGCTTTTAGAGAGGCCTATGAAATGATTTTGCTATAATGGGGAGGGAACAGGGAGAAAAATTAATATATATATAGAAGAGATATAAGGATGAGGATATTTTTATTACATAGATATTGTAAATTATATTGAAAGAATCTAACGAATGTACCTCCACTGAAGAGATTTCTGTGTAACATATTTTTACCGATATATTAGCAATCTAAGCACAATACATTTCTGACTTCAGTCTGATACTGTAGCTGTACATGTGGCTATATACACAGTATACCTTTCGGAGCATTAGAATGAGTTCCCCTTTCTTTTTTCTCTTTTGTTTTTGTGTAAAAAAAAAAAAAAAAAAAGAACTTTTTAAAAGAATGTGTGTGGGCATGACAGTCATTTGGGGCAGGTCTTAGAGTTTTGTTTTTCTTTCTTTCTTTCTGTTTTCTTCTGATCAAGGTACATTGTGCTCAGTCCTTTCTCCCTTGTAGGATTGGCAAGCAGAAGGAAGGGACCAGTGTCATGCTGAGCATGATTATGTTCTTGATGTGTAAATGGTCACCAATTCTTCACAGAAAGATATTGAATCCGCGAAAATGCATTTCCTAGACGCTTGGTTACTCTTACTTTACGGAACTTTTTGTTGTCGTTTGTTTTTTTGTTTTTTTTTTTTGCTTGTTTGTTTTTTTTTGTCCTGAGGAAAGAAAGTCACATCTCAAACATGGCATTCAATGCCAGCGATGTTCTGTGTCTCAAATGTTATAGCAAATATAGCACATAATTATCAGACTCATTTCAAAACCATATTGATTTGCACTCAGCAGTTTTACATTCACTACCAGTTTTTGCAAATCAATCTATTATCCATATGGGGTAATCATTGGCACAGTGCAATAAAAAGTTGACTTGGTCAAGCTCAAAACAGTGCTTTCATTTCAGAGCAATATTGTCTAAATTGTATGCCTTGATGCACATGAATGGGCTTCAGTGTTTGTGTGTACTTGTTTAGTGTGACTGGATCCAATGTTAAGGGTATTTGTGGCCTTCTATGGCATCCCGAATCCACTACTTTCATCAACTAGATGAGTACACATGCTAAACTTTGCCCCCTTCCAAACTTTTATTGTAAAATGAACAAAGAAAGAAAAATGGTGGATCTCACCAATACATTTTCAGTCTACTGTCAGAAAAACATAAATCCTATGTTGTGGAATTGGATGTTTAGTAGCATGGCTCAGAGTGCCATACATTATTACTGTTGAGGTGGTCATTTTAGTGATTTGATGTATTTCTGCAGCCATCTTGATCGGAGAAGGCCTTTTGACTGCTGTTTTTTAGATCTTGATGTATTTAACCTGCTGTAATCAGTACTTAACAAATGGCATTTCCTCTATAATAAAGAAATCATTACCCTAGGTGGACTTTTCTAAGTATTTACAAGGTTTGGAAGAAGTTTAACTCCGTAGAATGTTGTCATGGTAACCAGGAGAGGTTAAATCTGAAGCGTTCTAAGTTGATATCCTCTGTGATGGGTTCATAACATTTTTTTTTTCACAATTTTTTTTTCTTTTTCATTTAAAAAGAAAATGTTTTGTTTTCTTATTTGAATAAGTAGATGTTTGAGCTGTATTTTAGTGTTCATGTTTTAGGGGTGGGAACTTCAAAATTGTACTTCATGAAGAGATGAGATTAAAGTCTTAAAAATATTGTGTTGAATGATTTCATGAGTCTGTCATGTCTTAACACAGGACTGATTGGTAAAATAAAAATACTTTGATCTCAGTTCAGACTCTGCATTATGTCTTGTCCCAGCCCAAATCCCCGTACACATGGAATCACTTAAGAGCCTACAGTATCTATATTGAATGGTGTGTGTGCGCGTGCATGCGTGTGTGTGCGTGCGTGCGCGTTTGTGTGTGTGTGTGTCCCTGCTAGAAGGACTTCCAGCACAGGATGGCAAACCTCAAAGAAATTACCATTGATATACATTTTTAATAAAGACAGTGCAGTGAATTGTTACCGAAGTGTTACTTGCAAATTAAAACAATTTGAAAATGCAGTACATTCTGAAATATAACATGGTCAGCGATTTCAACAGTTCCCTTAGACCTGTGACATTCAATATGATGAACCGTTGACGGTTCTACTGGACTGCCAAAAATGTGTCAGTACTTGGAGTTCTTGTGTAAATGCCATGTCATTCAATCAGTGTACCAAGGGACTGTTACTTCAGATATTTGGTGTTTTTAGTTCTGTTCCATTTACTGTTCTCATCTTTACAGTGTATATGAGGCACACAGGAAAATGAATAAAATAAGCTTAAAAAATAAAACAAAAATTTAAAACATCAAAACAAACTATCATATATTACTTATGTATATATATATATATATATATATATATATATATTTATATGTATGCAGGTCAGGTGTGCATATCTATTAAAAATAAAACAAAACAAAATACATTTAAAACAGAAATGGCCATGTGAGCCAGCTGATATATTTGGCAGTGTTGTTGTGTCTTGTATTTCTCCCTCCTTTGCTTCAGTAGGGGCAGTAGATGCCATTTTCCTGTCCGCTTCAGGTCACTATGACTTTTACATAGTGGGAATATACAACCAAATCAAAGATGTGACATGGATCTTTCAAGTTGTCCCTCCAGGTCCCTGTGAGCGTCCGAGAGGGTGTCCTTTAAACAAACGTGTGTCTGTGTGTGTGTGTGTGTGTGTTTGTGTGTGTGTTTGTGCGTCTGTGTATGAGAAAGTGTGTGTGAGACAGAATAAAGAGAAAGAGAAAGCAAACTAGAAAGGGAAAGAAATACTGGTCATACCAGGAGTTCATAAAGCATCTATCAGCTCACCAAACACTCCTTTTTATGTAGAAGCTGTTTTGGTCACTTTGTGAAGATGTAATATGCATTGTAAAGAGTTGGTCAGTACAGACATTGACAGAGTAGTAATACGTGAGCGTTTGTGTATACTTCAAGTGGGTAAATCTGCATACATTCTGATTGGCATTGAAAAAGAATTGCTTGTGACATGGATATTAACGGGTATGTAAACTCATACCTAAATGTAATTAATATTTACAATGACCTACCGTATGTTTGTATGTGCGTGCGTGTGCGTGCGTGTTTGTGTATGTGTGTGTGTGTGTGTGTGTGTGTGTACACTTCAGGTCTAAATATATAATACAGTGTGCATACGGAGTTCAGTGTGTGTGCACTGAGGTGTCTAAAGTATGAATACTGTAGGACCATTTTGTGAGCACAATAGTGTGTGTGTGTGTGTGTGTGTTATAGAAAGAAAACAGAGAGATGAAGAGACAGTCTAAGTGAAGTAGTGAGAGTGTGTGTGTGGTTGTGTGTGTGTGTGTGTCTGTCTGAGGTCAGTTCCAAATCTTTAGGAAGCTATCCCACGATCCAGTGCTCACTGCCATACCATCTTCTGTCACACCCAGACAACTGACGCGATTGTCATGACCGGCCAACACGCCTGAAAGAGACAAAGACAATGAAGACAGAACAATCAGTTTAACAGGCTATAGTTCTCTCCGGGGAAAAAAATCAAATCTAAAACTGTTTTTTTTTTTTTTTTTAAATGCTGTGTGACGTTTTTTAAAGTTAAAACATCTAAAATCAAAACAAAAAACAACAACACAGGAACTATGTGTCACCCAGGTATCCTCTAAAGTTCACATGCAAACTAACCCTCCTATAGTTTTAATGTTCTACCAAGAGAGGTGGCTGTGTTAAATAGGATGCAAACGAATGCAGAGCTGCGTTCAAGATAACTCGAAACCAAAAGTATTCCATGAAAACGGCACATATATGTACTGTAGCTGCTTAATCTCCCTCGTTTGCAAATGATGCCACCAAACCTGGTCGGTCGCCCTTCATGGAGTCCCAGATGTTGCAGTTGAAGTCATCGTAGCCAGCGAGCAACAGGCGCCCGGAACGGGAGAAGGCCACGGAGGTGATGCCGCAGATGATGTTGTCGTGCGAGTAGAGGCCGAGTTCCTGGTCGGCACGCAGGTCGAACAGACGGCAGGTGGCGTCATCCGAGCCTGTGGCAAATGCGCTGCCACTTGGGAAGAACTGGACAACCAATTTCCAAAGCAAGAGGGAGGGATGAAGGGATGATTGGCATTCCAAAGGAGAGCAAGGAGCACAAAAGAAAAGAGATGGGAGATGGAGGAAAAGGACAAAAACAGACTTTTAGTAACATTAAGTGGTTTCACAATCAGGGTAAGAACGGTAAAGGGTAAAAGTCAGGTAAAAAAGGTACGGTAAGTCAGGTAAAAATGATCTTTTTGATATCTGTATATGGTTAAATATTTGTACACAATATTAAGTGCTTTTATTGTGTTTAATGACATGACAGTCAACAAGGTGTCTGATCCCCCAATATATGGATGGAATTCACGGAAATGGCAAGCAGCTCCATGACGCAAAGTGGAGTTTCCTATGCCCGCTTAGGGCCCTTGAAGTCATGGCAACCACACTCACACAAACAGCGTTGATGTCCGACTCGTGTCCAGTGAACGTCTGTCTGCACATGCTGTCGCGGATGTCCCAGAGCTTGATTGAGGCGTCACACGCGCCCGAGATAAACATTCGGGAGTCTGGGGCCAGGGACAGGCTCATCACGTCTCCACTGTGACCAGAGAACACAGTCGTCTGCTGCCCTGTCTCGATATCCCACAATGCACTGCAAACACACACGTGTTAGAAAGAAGTCATTAGCTGCATGCTACACATAATGTCCCGGTGTTTACGGATAATGACAGCGATAAAGACGATGACATACTGATGACATGAAACAACCAAGACTCTTTACTAGGTGCTGACATGTAGTCATTATCCTAAAAATAGAAACTAGTTGCATTTATGTAATTATCTAAATATACAGCTAATTGCAGAGTGTACACATCTTTTTATTTTTAAATAACATAACATTTCCTTTCACATTCTTTCTCTAAGTTCTCTTAAGTAATTATATGATGTGTGAGAGTTGTTTATGCAAGACTGGACTCACCACGTTGTGTCTCCTGAACTTGTGATGATTTGATTGTCATCAATAAAACGACAGCAGGACAGGTAACCTGTAAACAAAACAGACAGGTTGCTCAATCCATCAACAATCAATCAACAAACATTCAAGGTATGTGAGAGAGAGCTTCATGATTTCAGATGGTTGGGAAATGTTTTGGGAACGGCCAGGGATGCTTTCATCTGGTTGGAAAAGTGCTGTCCTGCACTCTAAATCCATGATGCTAAGGTTTAAATATACAATCACATTTAACAATATCACATTTAAATATAATATACAGTAATATCACATGGAACACAGTTCACCCGTTTGATGGCACCAACTGGTAATAATGGAGCAGCGGTTTACCTGTATGGCCAGGTAGTTCTCGGCTGACACGGACGTTGCCCTCCCGGGTCTTCAGGCTATAGATGGAGCAGATGTTGTCAAGCCCCCCGCAGGCCACAAAGTTCCCAGAGGGGGCGTAAGCACACGTCATCACCCAGGAGGAGCGCAGGGGGATGGCATGCACCTAAGGGGACAGGGGGACAGGGTAGCATAAGCATAACAATTGATAACAACTCTAACTACACAACATGTGGAGGTTACTGTGTTTCACACTTTTATTTAATAAAGAGCCTAAGGTGTGAGAAAATTAATCTATTGAAAATAAGGGTTCATATGTTCATATTCAAAATATTCCACCATTATTACACATAATGTGCTTTAGATGTTTCACGCACAATGGGTGGAATTCTCCGGGGTGCGTAAGTTCAAAAATCACTTAACTGCGCGCTTCTCCGCCATCAGCGCGAATGGCGGAAAAGCGCGCAGCTAAATGATTTCCGAACTTACGCACACCGGAGAATTCCACCCAATGTGCACAATGTTTTCTTGACAAAAAAAAAATTGGTTGTGGTTGGGAAAAGAACACCATTCACTTAGCTCTGTGGACTGCATCGTGTTTCTCTCAAGTCAAATTACCTTATTAGTGGTGTAGCTGTCCCAGATGATCAGCTTCCCATCTTGAGATGCACTGACCAGGAGCCTTGGGGTCAAAGGAAACATTTCCATCAGTCATGTGAGGACAAGCTCTCCCCCTAGTGGACACAGCTCGTACATGCAATGGTTTCAGTGATGCTCATATCATATCAGTTACACCTAAAATGGGGATGTGCCTCTTCTGATGAGGGAGCAGCTGAAGGTTGTCATGTCCTTTCTAGATCTAAAATCGGACTTCTGTTTTCTGAGAGGCCTTGCAGAAAGCGTTGATGGGTGTCTTAAGTATAAGGGGATGACCTTCCTATTCCTCCATTTAACACTTCCCCTTTTTTATGGGCGACTGACTTTTTTAGCACATTTTCACAGGCCTAACGTGCATATTCCAGCAGATTTACAGAGCAATGTAATGGAAATCTGTCCTGATCTCAAGATGCTTAGCAAACAACACATCCACAAAAACAAGAATTAGGCACAAACCCCTCAAAAAAAGTAATACTAATAATTGAGCTTGTAGCATAAAACCACCAAAACTAAAACGGCTTTACCCAGATGTCTAAGGAGCCTTAAGCTGTTAATATATTACTCAAAAAACAAGTTCAAGGCCAATTTTTCAGACCTGACCCTGATCATGTTTCAAAAAAAAAAAAAATCCAAAAAAATATTTGCATTCATGTACTGTAATGCAAATGTAATCATGTAATGTCAACAAAGATACACTGTTTGTTCATTCTCCATGGTGAGTCATTCAAATAAATTTGGACATGTCATTGTCTAATACAAGGCCTGCATATTATTTGCTTCCAGTCATCCACATTAATAGACATTCTAGCAAGCATGTTAAGTAGACTGTAAAAAAATGGATGCCCAGACAGAGTTTAGTCAAAAAGATCAGAAAGTGAAAACGATGTCTGTACATGCTCACCTTGAGTCTGTGCCCCAGTGCATGGCATAAATCTTAGCCAGGTGCCCGCGAAGCGTACGCCTTGTCCGCATTTGAATACGCCCAACAGGATCCAGACCTGCTGTTATCTGTTAATGAAAAGCCAACAGACACAAGTAAGCCATCTTCGTTTTTTTTCCTGAAGTTTTCCTATTTGTGGATCTCATAATGTGGTGTCTGGAGATGGGAACTTATTAAGAGCATCCCATGCTTACAGAGACTGTTTGGCCAAATGTCCACAGAATAGTAATGGATCATAATTTGAACTGGGTGACAAAGAATCGCATAGTAACGTGACCAGGCCTTTTCCTTAAAATCCGAGAACATTCTTAATTTCTACAGTCAATTTCATTTAAAAAGTAATATTTTAGATTCAAAAGTCAGGGACAAAGTCAGAAATCTTCGAAAATCTGGTTCATCTGGTCACCCTAGCTCATAGGGCCTTGTAGTTTTGGCCCTGGTCTCACTGGTGTGAATGTTAGCCAGGGCTCTGAGGAGGGAGTGTGAATGTGAGCAAGTGTTCTACTTTATTAGTGTTCCATGTACTGTATGCATTCTGCACGTTACCTGGGTAAGGGTGGAGTCTCCACATGCTTTTCTCGCATCCTGGCATGAAAAAAAGATCAAAAGAGAACAAGATGTTGACAGTTCGCACCTGGTGTTTGTCAAAAACCTCAAAGTGTACAAAGACACTACTGAAGAAACAAAACCGTTGAAGGAGATATGTGGCATTTTTTTCTGGGCTAAAACATCCAAAAATTACATAGAAACAGAAACAACATAATGTGAAGACACAACCCTTCTGCAGTAATGTCAAAAATGTCTAGTCATTGTATTGTACCAATATCGTCTGAAATTAGCATACAAACCAATTAGCAGTGGCCTCCTATAATACCATGTGTGGCCGCGCCGTATAAAGAACAATTTTCAAAAATTGTAAAAGCCGCATTCAAGTCAACAGAAAACTGAAAGTGTTACCAGGCCACACGGCAGCTTGTAAAGCATGTAATAACACACAGTGATCTCACTCTTATCTGGTTCCTCAGTTGCTCTGCCTCCTGCCGAAGCTGCTCCAGCTCACTCATGGTGGATTCCCCCGGGCCAACTCTCTCACCCTCGGCCTCTCAGCCACCTGCAAGGTACACACGGGACACTACAGTTGAGTCGCACAACTTCCGTCTCAGCCCAACACACAGACAGACACACACATACACACACACACACAATCAAACTGCACAAGAAATAGGGACACCTTCAGTTGGTGGACCAATAAAATAGAACCTGTAGACAAATTGGCCCGTAGAAAAGGAGAACCTGTAGACAAGGCCAGACTTTTAGCACAACATACTGTGGCAGTGTGATTTCTCAGGACTGCCTTCTGGTTTAAAAACGTGAGCACTTTTTAGTGCTCTTTTTAGTAACTGGCATTTATTGAGTACTGTGTGCTTCATCCATGAGCTGTAGAACAGACACATCTGGATGAGGGCAGGAGAGATGGACTTGATGCGGAGAGGGAAGGACCCGGGGGAGCGCTCCAAAGAGCGCCGCTAATGCCTTATTTATACACTCATTCATACCACGCCACACAAAGTGCCACTATCCTGCATATCACACAGGAAAGATCAGTGCATCAATAACAAACATGCTAATGTCATGAAGTATTTTTAACAAAGAGGGAAGAATAAAGAAGAGGGGACTCATTCTGTCCATGTATGGGCATGGGTTTGAATTAGGGATGCACCGATCCAGCTTTTTTGATTCCGATACCGATTCCGATATCTGAGTTTCGGATATCGGCCGATACCCG
>JASCQY010000388.1:17071148-17081519 GCA_030264315.1 Sardinella tawilis
AGCTAGAGTAGGCTACTTGCAGTAGGCATGGGCTAGCGCATGGGGTTGTTGTTGCGGTCACGCTCAGAAAAGTCAAAAGGAGTCACGGATCGGACCATGGATCGGCTAAAGTTTTCCGATGCCCGATCCAGGTCTTTTGTCCAGATCGGGACCGATATCCGATCCAAATATCGGATCGGTGCATCCCTAGTTTGAATGTCAAATCTTTAACACAAGGATGGATATTGTTGTAGCTCTATCCTATTTGATGTGCCTCTTTAAAAGACCCTAAATATGATCTTTTTCAATGGTTTGATGTTCTGTAATATTCAAATACATTTAATGTTTCGAACATAGCTTAAAGTGTCAGTAACACACTGAAAATTGGCAGTCAGATACAATGATCAGAAGTCATATTGTACTCAGCGTCACACTGGGTTGAATTAGCCCTATCTGTATTATGCACATGATAAAATTGTATTAGCCTTGGTATCTGTGGGACATAATCTGTAATCCCATGTAATCTGGGAGGAGAGCATCATGTTGTGGGTTTTTGTGGTTCATGACCTACTGCACTTCAGAAACAAGATTAGGATTAGAACAAGTAGCAATCAAAAGGGTGTTTTCTGCTTGTGGTTTCATTCAGGGTGTGTGTGTGTTGATGTGTGTATGTGCGCGTACACATCCGGACAGTACTGTGTGTGTGTGTGTGTGTGTGGCCATGGAATGCATTATTTAAACCTCATTAATTGAACATGATCATCTCTTGTAGGCTCCACTGAATCAAAATAGGATTTTCAGATCATTGCAATAAACGAAAGGACAGATAAACACAATGCAATACAGTAGATTATAAAAAAAGCTAAAGGCGGAGTACAATCTACACAGATGGCATTTACAGTATTGTACTGCTTCACAAAGAACCCCACAGTGCAACTCAGAAGGAAGAAACACATTCAAATTTTGTTACATAAATAGATTTTTTTTTCACATTTGTGGGTGTATTCAAATAGGCCATAACCTCATTTACGACCCATGACAGGCTGGCCTAATGTGGACAGCAAACATTTGCATCGCGCGTACGGTCATATTTGTGAAGGCTCCAGCTAAATTTGCATAGGGACTCTGACCAGCTCTAGAGCCCTGTTTTTTTTTTTGCTAAGGAACAATGGCTGAATCCTAATGTACATTCTAAGCCTTAAGCCTGAGCCCTCAAAGACTCAAACTGGTATGAATAAGGGCTTTTGAGGGGGGACACTGAGATTCAGCCAATGTGAAATTAAAAATCACCAGGAGACTGCCTCCTAGGAGGAGAGGCACTTGCTTCAGGACCTTTCATCATGAGAAAGATGACATGGTTGTGCTATGATCCCCTGACCTTAAAACAAACTTATACACTTACACACACACACACACGCACACGTTAATTCTCACTCTTACACACACATACACATACACACACAAACACTTACACACAGCAGTAAGGAATTAGCTGGGTCATTGTTCCCTGGGGGAAACTCAACGAAGATGAATCACACTGCACTAATGGGAGGCGACAAGGGTAAATTAGTGGGTCCTGCGCTCATATCCCAGCTGCTCACTACACCAATGAGGAAGCGGCAGGAGAGGGATGCATCCCACAGTGCACTGCTGCCACGAGGGCTCACATGAGACTACATCACCTACTCTGGATGAGGACTAAGCTTTTGGACCATCTCACTAAACATTAGACATCTTCTGGACGTGCCGATCATGTCTATATTGCAAAAAATGATCTGGAAAAGACGTCATTTCAACATGTCTTGCGCTAGGGGGTACAGTTTCACAGTGTCTCCAAGAAACACCCTTTCCCAGTATCGCTTTGGACTGAAACAACGGGATTCTTTCCTGTGTTTTACCAATCCATTCCTATAACCAACAAACACTTCAACACCAGCTCAGTCCACATCCCTGGCCTTTGGGAACATGGGGATGTGAGCTATTTGTGACGATACATCAGGAAGCACCAGTTTGGAACTAGGAAATAATTAACCACATCTCAAGAACCAAAGAGAAATCTTAGAGAGAGGAATGGCATGTGGCCAATCTGTCTTAATTGTGTTTGCTTCTGGGGGCTGTAAATAAGGGCTGCTTTGGAAAAAAAACGAACTCTGCCACAAGAACAAGCATATGGCATTGCTCACACTGAATTTAGAGAATTTAATATCATATTGACTGTAGACTATAACACCATTATCACTCAAAATGTCAATATAAAATTGTCATCACACTATTCGTGTTGGTTTACTGGTTATAACAACATTTCAGCCATCAGCCATCAAAGGCAGTTTGCAATGCACCACCACCAACCACAACGCATTTCCTTCATCAGCCTATAGCTTAAGGTAGGTCAATGGTAATCATGGCCCACTTCAACAGTGATCAGTCTATGAATCTGCTATGAGATAAACTAGAAAACAGACTTGTGGTGGCACTGTTACTACAGTGTCCTTAATAGATGCACATTACCTGAGACCAGGCTTCGCCATATGTGGAAGGATGCGACTGCATTACATGCCTGTTAACGAAGGTTTAATATCCTCCTCCTGACAGTTTCTGTCTTGCCTTGCTCGCTTTCTTTTCTTTTCCTCCATGCCTGATTGAATGTATTCACTATTCGAATAAACTGTGTATCCATGAGAAAGTGTCCAGATCAACTAGTGTTTAGTCGGGTTCTGGTTGGGTTGATAGATCGAACGTAAGTCAGGTGGGAGTAAACCGACAGGCCTACAGCATCGACGCTAAACCAAACTATCGGGCAATGGGCGAACGCAGAACAAGGCTTGATCTTACATATCGACGAATGTGAGAGGGAAATCGTGAATGCGCACCGTGATTCAGATGCGCACCAAAACGCACAAGGTTCTTCCTTGAGCCGGCCATGCAATATCCGTCCAACAAGTTCCATTAAAATCAGACCATTAGTCCTTCTGACAAACAGACAAGGAAACAGAACCGAAAACACACCCTTCTTGACGATAAATTCTTACAATAAGAGAGCCTATGGAATAGCCCACAATGGTCTGAGTGCGCGGCACCGCTAAGATGCCCGATCTGAGGACATATATCCAGATTTCAAAAGCACATGCAAATAAGCTACTTTATTAAATACGCATTCAACCATGTTCTTTTAGACTGAAGTCTTTTCCCGACGTATAGGCCTACAGTCTGTCATGACTGAATCTAGAAAACCGTGTGATCTGTCTGCACACCATGCTCACTCAATCCAATTGAAAATGCTGTAGGCAGGCCATCCATAAACCGCAAAAATGGTGATTGGCCTACGTGGTATTTTGCCAAGATCTACAACTAGAAATCCAACAAGTAGCCGAAAAGCGCCTTAAATTTCGACAATTTTCAGAGCTATAGCGTGAAGACTTTAATCCCCCTCCACAGGTTTAACAGAAAGCCATGCGCATCCTGATGGCACAAGGGATGGATGGATACCTGTATTTTTTATCTTGCTTGTGAGGCAGCTGCTCTCCACGTCGAACCAATATGCGTTAGATTGTTTGGACGGGACGAGCCAAGTCCACCCTTGATCTTCTTGACAAAAACAAACAGTGATTAAATTACGTTTTCGGAGCTCCCCGTTGGTTGTTTCTATCTTGGTTTCCTCTCGGTAGCTTCCTTCCAAATGTCAAAAAAATATCAAATTTAGATGCAGGACCACCATTGCTCCTATACACTGGATGTCTTCTCGAGATGAATTTGCTTCTGATGTAGCCTTTCCCGTTTCCTTCGCCTTAGGTTTGGTTGGTTTCACAAATAGAAAACCTTCACAAATACAATGCCTGGATAGCCTTTAAGAAAATGGCAATCTATATAGACACAAATTGACACTTCATTTCAGTCTGTTTCCAGCCAAGAGTTGTACAAAGATAAATAAATGGCGAGGCATTTGTTTCTCTCTGTGCTTTCGTGATCCTCGCTTCCTTCCTCCCTAGCTTGACGGTCTCTTCCTCCTCCCTCCTACCCGTTCTATCGTTGCGATATGACCGTCGCCTCTTTCCTCAAAAATGAATTATTGAGTAAATCGAGGCACTCTGGGCTTGGAGCTTGAAAGACGAATCAAACGCAAATCGGCTTGGTTATCTTGCAGGAGACCAAAACCCACCCATTGGTGCCACAATGCCAACAGTCAAATCACAATGGTTAAAGCTTACTACAATAGTATAGTATTTTTTTTACGATGACACATTTCGATGACAGTTTTGCCCCAAATGAAATCATACGGACAGCGGATGGTAACGTAACATCTTCTATGCACGACCAACCACACCCATTTCGCCTGAGACTGTACCATTTTAAAACTCCCCTTATAAACGCAGTTTGACGGAAATGTAAACTGAACTTCAGTACACATGTTACACGACCAATTGTGAATTGCCTATCAGAGGACATCGTCTCAACATCAGCATAAAGGTCTCTGAAAGAAATTGCCGTTTTTCAACAAAATGGTTACAGTGGTTGTGAATAACTTAAGATAAAATAACACTGGCAGAAGGCCTACTTCCACGCCCTCCAACGAGTTGAAAAAAGATTGCGTCTAGTTTGTGCTCACTTCTGTGTCACATGACTTCTGGCATCGCCGCAAGCGCTTCGCACAGCATTCATTCAGTCACTGTGCGCCACTAAAAAAAAAAATTGTGTAAAAATATGTTTTATTTTTTTAGTAGGCTACTACAATTCCAACGCAAACATTTTTCAGTCTTTATGTTTGGAAAAAAGAACACACACGCTTTTCTTTTTTCTAAATAAACATAAATTAGGCTGGAATGTATGGGTAGGCTACTCATTTTTATACATCTGAGGTAGTAGAAGAAGAAGAAGAGGATGATGATGATGATGATTAACTATTCCTCAATAATTTGATATAATTGGCAACCAGCATTATCCAACAGTAGTTCTACACGACTGAAGTTACATACCTCTAGTCTATTTATGCTTCACCATTAGATGAGGCAAGAGTAATTGAAGGTTCAGGCTTGGTTGATTGCACTGAGCTTTTATTCTTCTGAGACTCAGCCCAATACTCTGAGGATGCCCTTTGATAATGAGGTGTGTAATTACACTTGTACAGGTTTCTAAGAACTATGAGGGTTAGAACACAGAAACAGGACAGAGAGCTTTGCCTAGATCATCTAAACATACTGCATTTACCAAGTAATGATTTGCAGTCATGGTTTGTATCTCTTGGGAATAAACAGAGAATAAAACTTCTATGAATACTTACAACAGTAGTTATAAAAGATTGCTTTCAACAGTGCATATATGTGCATTATTTAATGGAAAACATAATGGTTTTATTCAGGTCATTCATTTTCAGTCCAGGTTATCAATTGGTGTTGTTGCATATAGGGAGCCATTTCCTGAAGTTGTAAGTTCTACAGCATGAGGAGTATGTGAGTGTCAACTCCCCTGAAGAATGTCTGAAAATGGTTTGCTCCACCTGCCCTGTCTTTAAGCCCCATCAGGGACTGTAGTAGCAGAGGATGGGTTGCTTAGCAACAGAATATGCAGGGGCAAAAGTAGGCACTGTATGGCAGAAAGATGGCTATGTGGAGTAGTAGACTGTGCTAGTAAACATGTGTTTATATGCACGATCCATACTGAACACCAGAGCATATTATAAGGACAGTTTTGGGCTGATAAGAATTCTCCCTCTCCCTCTCTCTCTCTCTCTCTGTGTATGTGTGTGTGTGTGTGTGTGTGTGTGTGTGTGTGTGTGTGTGTGTGTGAAAGCACATGACTACACCTAAACTGGTTCATAGGCCTACATGTTTTCAAACCCATCCGTTCCAGTCCAACCAATTTCTGGTGCAGCAATTTTCTGTTTCACCAATACTGTGCATCCTATGATCACTGTAAAACCAATAAATTTTTCTCTTATATATTTGTCTTAAGGGCAAGGGTACACCAGGACAAGGGGGAGATATTTATTTTCACTAGTCTAGGCCTACAGTATATCGCAATGACGCAATATTGATCAGAGTGCTAATTTTTGAACAACTGATGATGTTAACACTAGAGGGCAGGGGTGTTCCATTCACTGTGCTAATTTCAGTTGATCATCTGAAACAGTTGACCAGCGGTGGTCGCTTTCCTAAACAGAGATTCTATTTAGGCTATATGCAGGCTGTGTATTCTACTCTGAACCATTTACAATGGTGAAGTTGACAACTTGGTGGGAACATGATGAACTAAGGCATAGGCTATAGTCATTGATTGTCTGAAATCTGAAGACTGCAATGGACTGCAGGATCATTGCTTAAACGCCAAATTACATTCTCACAACTAGATGCAATGGAAAAGCAGATATCCTAAGGTATTCTACATGCTTTTGATAAGGTGGTTGTTAATTCTGGTGTTTATATAGTCAGACCAGGCATCTAATAGTTAACTTGATAGTGGACAAACAATGTTTACAGGTATAAAGGTCACCAAAACAAACACTGAACTAACATTGTATCTAGAGAACCAGTGTACAATAGCCTAGGCACACTTATAATTGAGAGGTGTAGCCTACTGCTTCTAAGCTACCTCAAGCTTATGGAAATAAACTCTTGGCCTATGCCTTTTTGTAGTTTGTGTTAATCACATGAACTTGAACATGACGTTTTCAAAAGAAAAAAAATTGCATAGGCTTATTTTATAAGTGCTGCTAATAGACAGTCTCACTTTACCTCAGATGACCTTACATCAGTCAACTTCTCTACTCCAGTCCACTGTTTATTGAGTGAATAAACACATTTTAAAAGAGGTGCAAACATTTGAAAATATGTTGATTGGGCCTATTGAACAGGTTAATCTGCCAGTCTATAAGTTTCGACAGTCTGATTTCATTGGAGGAGCTGTGCTGTATACTTTACATGCCCGACGCCCGACCATCAATTTCAGAGACGGACTGGAGAGGCTTGGATGTACTGTAGGCTATTGCGTTGGGGCTACTCCCCTCCCTCTCTGAAGTCACATGAGTATCTGTAAAGTCCCGTGACTTCCACCTGGGAAGCAAAGCAACATTTAAAGTTGACTTTAGAGCACAAGATGCAGGAGTGAGCTGTGCCCCTCCATGCTTTGCCGATGCCAAGGGTTAAGGAGTGAGGCCAGCAGGCCACTTTGTGGCAACTTATTATTTATTCATTAAGTAGGAAGAGAAAGGATAATGTCACACCCGGCTGAAGCTATCAACATTCACCACAAGTGTAGGCTATTGGCTATTACTCGAATATCTTATGCGTGATGGTACAGATTTATTTTCCAGACCGATTAGTCACTATGCGCATATTTTTATTAAAATCAACGCGCACATAATTCATTAATATTCAACTCAGAGTGCGTAGCGTGACGTTACTTGACTCTTCGCTAAGTTGTTTGAGTCTTACTTGGACGGAAGTACAATTCACAGCAGTCTTCCCTGCCCGTCACTCACAGGTAAGCAGTTGTAACGTTAACTCCTTGGACGGCTACAAAGTTGCCAACTTTAATGCGCTGCTCTAGAAGTTACGATATGTTAGCTTACGACATTGCACGCAAAGGATAGGCGGTGAAACTATCTTGGTTTTGTAGGTAACAGCTTTTTATTCGCTCGGTTATGCCTTGCTGAATTTGATATGCTGATGTTAAAGCATATAACGTTATCCCTGTAGAGTCAGATTTGGTAATGAGATGCTTTGGAGAGACGGGTCAGACTCAGACAGCTTCTCCTAACAGGCGTTTTTGTCTCATAAACCACTTTTTAGTGTAACGTTAGTCTGCTATGATAACATGATGAGCAAGACCAACTTTGGTTAGATCTCCTAGATTTTTATTAATGTAGCCACAGTTGACCAGTTTACCTTTTCCCCTTCCAATTTGATTTCTTAGCAGATGGACGCAGACAAGTTTCATTTTTAAAGTAAGCCTATTTTAAGTTTATTGTAGAATTACCTCTGTTGTACTGAGTGCTTCCGCTATTTGCAACTCGAAATGTTTACAATTTGCCTGGCAGCAGCAGAATATAATCTGTTCAAGAATGAGATTTTTTGTTTTTGTTTTTTAATCATTTTTTTCAGTGCAGGATCACACTTTATTTGTGCCATTATGGAATCATTAGTCTGAGAATAATACAGAATAATAATACCGAAAGGTTAACATTTTGTGAACTTCCTTGTTTTAGGTCATGGCCAACGAGAACACCCCGCTCCTTAATCATGGGGTGTTCAGCGTGGTTGGGGATGGAGACAAGACGCCGCGCCGCACATCACGAGGCGCCCTCACAGATGGCAGTGGGACATCCCCCCAAGCCACTCCTCGCAAACTTAACACTTTCTTTGGAGTGATGGTGCCCACCATCCTCTCTATGTTCAGTATTGTGCTCTTTCTAAGAACTGGTAAGTAAAGACAGCAGTGGATTAAAAGTAGTCTAGTCAGCTGGTGTATACAGGAACTGAAAATTCAACTGTTATTCTGCATGTTTCTGCGATAAAAGATGCTTGCAAAAACATGCATTAGTGCCGAGAATATTTTTTGTTTAGAAACGGTGAAAATGAGTATAACTGACAATTGCATCGGGTACCATGAACATTTCATGTTGACATTTCACATAAGGAGGACACAAAATGCATTGAGAGTGTAGGCCTATTCTACTGTACATGACCATCCCTCAGTAAGCACTTTCTGTGTTTTGAAGGTTTTGTCGTTGGCCATGCTGGTCTTCTGCAAGGCTTCCTGATGCTGGGTGTGGCATACTTCATCATCTCCTTGACAATCCTGTCCATCTGTGCTATCTCCACCAATGGAGCAGTCCAGGGAGGGGGAGCTTATTGTATCCTTTGCCCCAGCTGGTGATGATTGCAAAGTTGGAGATAGTATAGGCCTGAAAGTTCACCGCCATCTCTCTTTTCAGTGCTACTTTACCAGTGGTACTTTCATACTCTTCCTGAAATGTTAAATGGTTCAGCCTTTAAACATCAGTAATTCATTTAATTTTTCACAGCATCCAGATTAATTTCTTTTAAACCTTGCGTTGTCAATCAAGTGTCTGTCAGGTAAATATGTGCAGTCCCGGCTCTGAACTGGAATATTGCTATTCTAGCTTAGTTCCTTAATGTTGGGTGTATCATGTACTTTGGAACTCAAATATCAGCAACCTCTTAACCTTTTGCCAAGGTGGAAGGGCATATCTTTCGGCAGTGTTCCCATAGCCACTAATAAGACTGAATCATAGAGCACGGGTGTAACATTGGGATTCTTCCAACTGACCTTAACTTGCTCATTAAGTCATGATCAGCAGATCACTGGGTCCAGAGTTTGGTGGCAGCATAGGCCTCATGTTCTTCCTGGCTAAAGTGTGTGCCTGTGGGGTGTATGTCCTTGGACTGGTGGAGGCCTTGCTTGCTGTGTTTGGCAAAGACCCTGGTAAGTCATAACCAGAAACATAAAATGCTTTCAGTAAATGGTCGTGTCATCTTCCCGACATGGGTTTGTCTCAACAGTACATTGGACAATCTGTTGCGACAGGATCCAATCAGAGATCTTGAGCACTTATAGCCCTTTAATGGGTGCAACAATTCAGTGCACTGCATCTCTACTAACGTCAAACGTACCTATGTGCTCCAGTTTTAACATTGGATTCCATTGAATAAAATGTTTTATCATGCTGTTCAGATCATATCATCCTCTTTTTCTCCACTTGTAGAATATGTAGATACATACAATAGATACGTTATTGCCACACAACAATGTTGGTGATAATTATTTCCACAGAGCTCAATAAAATAGAAAAGAAATCAGACAAAAGTGAATGAAAGTGAGAGTCAGACAAAAAAGTGAATGAAAATGAAAGAATAAATGAAGAAATGACCAAGAATGTGAAGCATAGAAGTGTCCCTAATATCTGTCCGTCATCTCATGTGTATATGTCCAGCGTCTGGTCAGGTGGGTGGCCTGCGTGTGCTACCTCAGGGCTACTGGTTCACGGTGCTCTACGCCTCCGTGGTGCTAGTGCTGTGCCTGGTGGTGTGTCTGGTGGGGGCGCACATCTACTCGCGAGCCGCCTTCCTCATCCTGCTGGTGGTCACCGGCGCCCTGCTGTCCATCCTCATCAGCCCGCTGCTGGTGCCGCCGCACACCATCCTCATCACCCACCCCGGCGGCGGCGGAGACAACCACAGCGTGCCCCTGAGTTACAACGTCACCTACACCGGCTTCAACGCCACCACGCTAAGAGACAACCTGGGCCGTAAGTAGGGAGAGATCAAGTCAGTTTTATTTGTCAATTCTTCACATGTACTAGACATACAAAGGAATTGAAATTGCGTTTCCCACTATCCCATGCAGACAAGTATCAGGACAGGACAAGACAACAATAAA
>JASCQY010000388.1:17087741-17100116 GCA_030264315.1 Sardinella tawilis
GTGGCGAACGTTTGCGCAGACGCAATTGCATATTCGGGCAGTTATTCGGGCATTTAAGCGTTACGAATATGGCTGCCAAGTGGAGGGACTTGCCTTAAAAGGACTTTGATATAATGGCAAATATGCATGCATGATTGAGGTACACTTACATGTATTTATTTTATTTTTTTTTTTCAATTTATTTGCACATCTTTAATAATACATAATGAAAATGTAGGAAAAATATCATATTTGGGCATGATATTGGATAAAGGTCAGATCATAGTAAAATACTGTATAGTGTAATTGTATTCTCTGTAATTGTAATATGTACAGTATATAATTGTATTCTCTTGCTTATTCCAGGTGGAATGAAGCCCAATACTCTAGTTCTGGGCTTCTATGACAACTCCTATCCTGATGACTACTTCCTGCAGGACCCGGTGTTTTGTCAGGGTGCCGACGGCTGCACCACTATCGAAGACGACGAATTTGGGGTGGACCTGCCATCCCTGCAGGCCCACTTCGGGCCGGTGCGTGACGAGGTGACCCCGCGTTCGCTCGCCCCAGACGAGTATGTGGGCATCATCTCGGATGCCATCAAGATGAACAAGAACGTGTGCCTGGGCCGCTACTTCCACCGACTACAGCCCTCCGAGGGCCGGGGTCTGCGCGGCGATGGGGCCGGACTCACTATCGACGTGTGGCCTCTGAACCTCCTGCGGCCGAGCACCGGCGGCGGCTACGCCGACGTCTGCAGCCTCTTCTTGTTACAGATGGCCTGCGTCCTCAACATGGCCGGCGGGTGGCGGCGAGCGCGCATGCGGATCTTCCTCTGCGCCGAGGCCAGGTCGCTAGCCGAGGACAACCACGGCTGGACGGAGAAGGAACAGAGCTTCCGCGAGCTGCTCAACAAGCTCCGCATCCGCGCCGAGATCAAGGTGGTGGCCTGGGACGGGGTGGTCAGGCTGCTGGGTACGGGGGGAGATGGGCCGAGCCACCTGGGAGACCTGGACAACCTGACCAGGGCACCTCCTCCGGTCACCCAGGAGTTCCTGTCGGCCGTTAACGGGCTGCTGAGGGAGAACAGCTCCGAAGCGGCGGTGCGCTTCCTCTATCTGCCGCGTCCGCCGGCCATGTCGGCTCAGTACCAGCAGTACCTCGCCCAGCTGGACACCCTGTCGAGGGACCTGGGCCCCACTCTCTTGATCCACGGACTCACCCGTGTCACATGCACTGAGCTGTGAGAAGATGTACTGTACTGTATTCTTCAAGCGTTTGTCAATCCGTATGTCTGTACTGTATGTGTACATTGGTTTGTTTGTGAGTCCAGTTGTCATAATGTCTCTTGTAGGCCAAAGACACCTTACCCAAAGGTCCAGTTCAGTGTTAACTGTATGCAAAAAAAAAAGTCTTACAATAACCAGTTAAAGGAAAAAAAAAAAGAAACACTGGCATGAATTCACTGAGTATGTTACATAGTCTAGGAGTCCATTTACCTCTATTGCACTAACTTATTCCAAAACTGTATTTTTTATGGTCAGTTTTTCTGTTTTATAACATCTTTTTGCTTTTCACTTGCACCAGGATGAGCTTTTCACATGGACCGGGTAACATACTGTATATGAATAGTGGATGACATACTGTAAAAATAATGACCAGGATTGTTTTAAGCAGTTGCTTCTTACCTGCTCATTCCTCAAGAAAGGGACCTGCGAAATAACCTTCAGAGCTGCCGTGTTACCTTTGTTTCAAATGATAAGCCACTCTTTGCTGTCGTACTGTTACTTATCCAGGTAGACATGTAACTGACAAATGTAGGTCAGTGTGCTTAAAAAGACTTATCTGCATTGACAAAGATAAACTATTGATGTTTCTGCTGCCGCACAGAATGCAGTCGAAGTAGATGATCCAGTTCGTTGGATCGTTTGAGATCTTTCCGGAATGTTGGGATTACTCGGCCAGGTTATCCCAGGATTTCAAGTCATTTAGTGTTTGAAGCACTGGAAATAATTCTCAATTCTCACACAAAACGATGTGGTGCCAAAGACCTGTTTAAAGAGCTCCTGTCTCTTCACATATCCTTTTTAATCACAAGAAAGGAACTGGAAATGGCAACGTACAGTAATAGCTGGTCTGTGAAGGCAGTCTTCAGGGTCCAATGTACCACTATACTTTGACTTGACCATATTGTCAAAGAAACTGAGGGGAATATGGAAATGTACTGAAAAATAATTCAATGGTACCAAAGTATGACCAGTAGTTTGAAAAGGGAGAAAAGTACTTGTAAAACATAGGCTTATGTGTTTGATGGTGATGCTTCATCAGAATGTAAAGAAATGGTTAATTATTTGCCTTTTTAGTTGGTTTTGTGATGTTTGTTGAGTATTATGGTGGTTATGTTTTAATTAATTTAGGAAACAAGATGGAGGGAACTGTGGGAAATGTATTTTGGAATAATAACTGTACACAGTGCAAAGCAAGATGAGGGTATTTAGTCCTCACTTGTGTCTGTAATTAACCTGAGAGAACTTTTGATTTAAATATGTATTTTATTTGACATAATATTTTACAAGCTTAATAAATCAGTCGGTTGAATACAGTGCATTTGAGTTCAACCAAACATGATTACATAATACAGTGTGTGTAGTGAGATCTCACCCACATTCTCAGATAGTCTTACAACATCTGGCACCTTCATGGTACCTCATTCAAGGCCTTCAGTGAACTCCACTGTCTGCCCTCTCCCTCCCTCCCACCCCGATGGAGCCGTTTTCATTGATGCCACATTCCAGACAGTACCAATCTGTCCACATTTGAATCCTTTATAAAATCCCTTTCCCTTTTAGAACTGCTTTCAGTTCATTGTGTTCATTAGCATAGTGTTTTAAATATTTGTCTACTAATGTTCTGATTTTAAAGCCTTACAGCGTATAAACCATGTAAAAGTACGCCTTATATTATATTATCTATAGTGTTTCATGTACAAATAAGGCTGTAGGTCTGTGCCCCCTCTCTGTGTTGTTGCTATGGACAATTGGGGTTCCCGACACATCCTTAAAAAGTCTTAAAATGTGTTTCTGTGATAAACTTAACTACAAAGTATTTTCTGATATCTGATAAAGTGTGTGAAACTGGTGGAGGGAGGACTTGCTGATTTGTGGTCTTCATCATAAGGTAAAGTATGTATGTAAGTAAAGTATGTCTTTTGACTCTAGCTGATGCTGATTCACTTCTGCGACTGTAACTAACAGTGCTTTTTTTGCGTTAATAGCGGTCTTAAAATGATGCTTAAAAGTCCTTAAATCTGTATGCAAAGATATCTTTCAAAAGTAATCAGTACTCAGGCTGCATCCAGCAACACCCCTCCGCTCAGGTGCAAAGCAAGTTGCGTGTCATCCCCTTCACAGGTAGAATTGCTCTGACTGTGGGAGACCTGTGCCACTCTGTGACTCCTTAGTCCTCTTTGTTGGGGCACTTGGCCAGGCCCTCTTTGAGCTGCTGGTTGATACCGATGGCACATTTTTTCATAAGCCTCATGGAGAAGGAAGAGAGACGCACCCAGTCCGGGAGAAAGATGGACAGAGCAATATGCTTTGGGAAAAAGAATAAACCATGTTATTGTTAGGATATCTAAACTCTGTTGATCTGGAAGTATTGACTTGCGATACTGACTATGCCTGCGAGTATGTGTGTTTGTGTGTGTGAGCAAGAGTGTATGTGTGAGTGAGAGGCAGTTTTGGATTAGTCTGTCTATGTTTTGGGAATATTACAAAAGTGAGCTGTTCAACAAATTGATGACTTTAGCACTAGATGAAAAAATAATCTGCCTATGATGTGTTTATTTGCACATTATGATTAAGGAACAGCTTTTAATCTTTAAATCTCTTTAACTTAAAAAAAAAATACATGAGCACTGGTAAATAAATGATTGCCTTTACTGATAATATTGCATGAATGTGCTTTTGTGTGTGAGGATGAGCCTCTGACCTGCAGGGCGTGAGACACACAGCCACAGGTGTATGTGGTGTAGCCCACAGTGTTGAGAGCCTCGCGGGCGTAGTCTGGAGCGCTCTTCATCAGAGGATTTGTGCCCATGTGCCGGGTCATGTTTGTGTGGACCATAAAGGGAGTAACACACTGACAGAAATGAAGTAAAGAAAGTAAAAAAAAAATTAGTGAATGAAGATGACATTGAAATTGTTACACATTCACTCAATCTGTAGAAGCGAGTGTAGTCTATATTTGTTGTTGTTTTTTTTTTTGTTTTTTTTTTACCTGAACTGTGACCCCACATGAACTGTACTCTGCGTTTAGGCTTCTTGAGAAATAGGTCACGAAAATCTGAAGTGAAAAATAAAAGGATGCTTAAAGTAACTGAACTATTAAATGTGTACAAATTTGGATATAGCCACTAGGTTTAAAACAGGGCAGAACTGTGTGTGTATGTGTGCGTGTGTACAAGGGTCTGTACTGGCAAAGTGTTCAAAAATGTTTTTGGATGCCATTTAATGAGGTAGGGAGGGATCATATTTAGCGTGGACTTCCAAAGACAGAATTTATTTTGATGGCTAAGACCAAATGTAAACAATCTTTCTCAGTGTTTATTGACATCCAACTTAGCAAAACATTGAATAGGCTACCTGTCCTTATGCATAAACCAGACATGATTATCTCACCTTAGTGGCACAGTACATAGTCACCATCGGCTGGGGCTGATAGCCAGCTTCTGATGAGATGTTTATTATGAGCCCTTTCTGCCTAGGAAACAAACACAGATATTTCTGTAAGAATCAAGGCCATTATGAGAGAGTACTGTACAGTATGTGTCTGATTATGAGTTTGTATATGACTGATGCTCTTGTCCAGTATAATCTTGTTATGAAATCAAGGACTCAAACCTTTCAACCATGTTTGGTAGAAGCATCCTTGTCATCTAGAGAGTAAATGAATTATGGATTGTTATACAATATTTATCAAATTAAAATAAACTAAGAAGTAAGTAAATATGCTTTCATTGATTTCATTTGTATCATACGTTTTATAAAGCAATATCAAACACATGCACCCTTTACAACACCACATAATAGTGAGACAGAAAATAATAAGTTCACTTTGTCGGGCTTTGCAGTTGTTAACTACGTATCCTGATGTGACCCAGCCCCTGGTATTTGTTTAACACATTTTAGTTTGATTTTCATATCTACAAATGTTCTGTTATCTGTAAGCAATCACACAAATATGGGCTGACCTGAGAGACAGAGAGGATGTTGCAGTTGATCATGTCGGTTATTTTCTAAGGAGGACAGAGAGCATAAAGATTACCATTACCTGTCAATATATAGGGCAGAACCCAGAGACCTCAATATCATAAACAGTCGAAAACAACTGGAGACCGAAGATAATGGGCATCATACACTAACTGTTGTCATGAGGAAATTTGTTTTTCGACCCACTTATGAAGTTTACAAGGTTTTGCATTTATCAATGTTTTATTTTCTATATGTTTATAGGTCAAAACAAATCAATACACACTCACTCACTTGAACCTTTGAGCAGTGACTATTTTTTACAATTGCTTGTCGCTTTTTCATCAATTCTGTGGTGTATGAGGCCTATTGTTCTTATTCACTGACAAGCTGTTTTTGTCTGCTTTAGTTTACCTTCTGTGAAGAGATATTTCACAACAGGTTGATAAGTAAAGAGATTTTTATCTCACTGTACAGTACCTGTTCAGGGTTGGGTATATCCAAGAAATTGGACAACTCTCCACTGTAGTTAATACCAACATTGTTCACTGAAAGACAAGTAGAAATTTAAAAAGGCATAATCCTGTGTAAAGAATGTGTGTAGATTGTTTGCTATGAGGATTTTTTTATGGAAGCAGACTAAGTGGACAACTAAAAAATACATTATGTAAGAAAGGTCTTAACATCATGAATTGTACTGATAAAAAAATTACCCAGAATGCCTATCTCCAAGTCCTTTAGTTCCTCTGTTATTGCAGGGTAGATCTGATGACCCTCAGTGAAGTCTGCCTGAATGATGCGGGTCCGTCGCCCGTATTGGCTCTCTGAAACACATTCAGTTCATTACAATGAAGCAATATTGTAATATTTGTTTTTCTAATCCTAAGACATGCGTATTATGTCATTGAGTAACAGTCCTGCATTTAGGATGTCAAATGTCAAAAACTCACCTATTTTTTCAGCTACTTCACGTAGTTTCTTTAATGACCGACTAATTAAGACAATGTCCAAGCCTCTGTTCGCTAACTGGAGATGAGAAGACAACTTAGTTCTCAACCTGACACACCCAACACAGCAGCAAAAAATGTGGCATCATCTATATAATTCAGTTGTTCACAAAATATGACTGCCAGATAAATAACACACAAAAAAACTAAAGAGAGAAAGAGATGGCGAGCTGTTGCAGTAGCAGCTGTTGGTTGGTATTGTGATCACTTCTTTTAACTTGACAGTGACTTTTGCGGATGTGTACGGAGAGCACTCACCTCATTGGCATAAGCCAGACCAATTCCAGAAGTGGCTCCAGTTACAACTGCAATCAAAGAATACCAGTATTATACAAAGTATACTGATATTTCTAAATATTGGTATAAGACATAAAGGACCCATCACTCTTGCAGTCTGAGATTATCACCCTAATTCTACTCCGCATTAATAATAATCCCAAACCCTCTGATGTCATTATTTCACGCTGTGTAGCCTACCCCTGTCTTAAACATGCCATTCAAGAAAACTGAGACTGACTCCATAAACAAGAGTTGGGGCAGGTCCGGGTTCAACAATTCATCGGATTATGAATTATAAGAGCAAGTCCACGTTCAACAAATGAATAGAAGACTTCCCCTGTACAGTATGTAAGTTTGTGGCCAAAACTGGTACTGCAATCACATTCAAAATACTACAGAGCTTAGTATTCTCTCCTCCTCCTCCCAGACCAGAGGCTGCCAGCTAGGTTGCCAAAATCAGATAGGTGGAGGGTGGCGCAACAAGTCCAAACACATAATATACACATAGTACTGTAAACACATAATAACAACGTCGACACAAGTTGAGGGCTGCAAATTCACTTTTGCAATGAAAATATTCAGGCTGGATTGCTGTTGTCAGTGATAAAAGTATTTGAAATGATCATATTCCTTAATGTCTTGTGATATATCAGGGCCATTTTATGATTAATTTACAATTATTTCTTACACAAGGTTCCTGAAACTGTGGAAATAGTTGTCTTGTATGATAAGAGCATCTTACCAAAAATGTGTGTTTGACATGAACAGGAAATAATTAGGCTTTAACAGAATAAACAGTCTCACTTGGACAATGGCCAACATGAACATAACAGCTGAACGCCACCATTACATAACGTTTTGGAAAGATAAGCCTGGCTCGATAAGAACAAGAAAGCCAAATGTCCATGTCATTGGGCATGCCATCTCAAAAACAGGATACCTCTTATTTTTTATATTTCCTATTGAAGTCAGCATTTTAAAACAATCAAAAACAACAATATTAATATGAAGTTAATATTCAAGACCAACATAATGATTACACAACATGAATCTCATACATCTTGGCACAGTAATTATTTGGAACAAGATCAAGAAAGCTTTGACCTTGTTGGTCCATGGGCACTCTCTGGCATCTCCATGTTCACCTTACGACACCTGCATTACAGTTTGACAGATGTAACAACCAAGTCAGACTTCCCTTCTTCCACTAGGCAGTTACAGGAGTGGACAGAGGCAAGTCCCTGCAACCTCTCTGCTGAACCATGTGAGAGAGGAAACTATAAGAGTAGTGGTAATTCACCACCAGTGGCTCCAAAGGGCCTCCCACTGATTCTGCACCCCTCGTATCTCTTCTTCATAGTGCCAGAATAGAGACAAGCGCAGGGTTGATTGGCGCAAGTAAAGTTGGCTGGTATTTACCAGACGTTTTTTTCCAAAGTGCCACAGACTCGCGAAGTTGGGTTCAGGAATCAAATGTGGGGTCGCCCCGATTGCCAGTTGAGCAATGTAGCTACTACTCCATCACCTCTGATTCTACCGAGCTCATCCCATTTTTAAAACTTTAGTGTCAGATGGAACTTTTTTTTATACTGTGCTATCGGGGCAAGTCTAGCCTGGTCTAAAAGCCGTAACATGGATGGAGATGAAAATCGAGCCGAAGGTTACGGAGGGCTAAGGCCAGGCTAAGTTTGTAGGAAAAAAAATAAAAAGTAAACCAAAGAGTTAAAGGTCATTTTGGTCTCAAATGCATGACCTGAGTAGCCTAGAAATCTAGACCACCTAGCAGCAGAATATATTCTTGCCTAGTTACTTTTCTATTACTTTTCTATTAGTATTACTTTTCTATTACTTTACTGTTCTCGCATGGTAAAGGCAAATCTTGGCCTGTCTCGACCAAGGACTGACCAATCAGAACGTTCTATCTGTGTAGCGAGCCATTTGGGGTGGGCTTAGCACGATTACGAAAGGGCTGTCTGTTGGATGACAGGGCTGCCTGATAGCTCTGATTGGTCAGTAGCGCTGGCCTATTACGTGTAGAGACAGTTTGAACGATAACTTGATCCCACCCACAGGCTTTAGCGCTGTGAACGGTCCGATTCCAGACTATACAACTCATGTGTATAGTTTGGCTTGCCAGGCTATGACCTGAGAGTAATTTTGCTCATTTTCTTCTACAAAAAGAAATAAATGTAAAATAGATTCATCACCAGGTGACTGGACCTCAATAACATGTGAATACTGTAGATGTGAACATAGAATGATTAACTCTTACATCCATTTTGGAAGCTTTTTAACCAAAACTGACTGCTGAACTTCACGGCCCACATCAAACCGCACATCCTGTAGGCTACAACTTTTTGTTTTAATTAAACAATCATTTACATAGTAAGTAAATCGACACTGGAGTTTTTGGTGAACAAGCTGAAAGGCACACAAAAACTTGCAAACGTTATTCTTGTTGCCACTGCTAGATGCTTATTGACTGGCTTATGATGGCAATACAGTCAGCAATGTCTTACTATAACTACAGGTTTTTATTTTGTGTTTGTTTTCTACCCCCCACCCAGAAATGCATAGTGCATCCTGCATAGCTGGTATACTTCATATGACTTCATGCCATCCATAATTTTGATATGGTACCAATTGTTTGGAGCATGGAGTTGCTTTAAAGAACTCCTCGGTCCTCTCTTCACCTGCACATTGCAGCTGCAGATGACACAGACTATTGCTCAGTTGCTGCTGTGTGTCTGTGTCAATTTGAAACTATTAATAGATTATCTGAAAAAATCCCTTATGGTAACTACTGACTGAACTTTTCCTGCATGACCCCTGGCAGTAACGTTGGCCCCTTTAGCCCCGGATCTGCCCAAGGATTTTCCTTGAAAAGCTACCACAAGGGAGTTTTTCCTGGCCCCCGTTGTGCTCCTTGTAAATGTCTGTAAAGCGCATTGTAAATGACTCTGTTTAAAAGTAATGTAATGTAATGTAATGTAATTGAATTGAAATTAATCTTACCTTTCTTGCTCACCTTATATTAAGACAACTATGTATTGTCTGTGCACCATTTTTGAATGCATGGAGTTAACAGGATGCAGGTAAGGAGCATAGTCTACACTATCTGGAAATGATGACCTGAAGGTTGGCTTGACATTATTTTTGCTAGGCCTACGTGCAAAATCACTGATCGATTTCTTAGTTAGCCTACTTCCAAAAATCTGTTGCAAATGTCGACATATACAGTAGTTAACCTACAATATAACGCATTTTCAATGATGAATAACAACAATTTCAATGTAAAAACAATTTACCTGCCCACTGCCCATACACTCTTAGGTCAGCTTGCCAAAATTCTGACTGGATGTATATCCTGAATCCGCACCAGCATTTCCATGACCACTTCAACAGGTAAAAGAGAAGCGTAATGTATCCGACAGCCGTCACCAATTTCTCTAAAGTAAGAAAATTAGTTGTCAGTTCCATGTCTGTTGGGAAGTAAATGTCTACGGTCCCGTTGTCTCGTCTCATCATAATGACAGTTAATACGACCAGGTAAGGCTACAGTGGACCGCAGGTTGGTTTTTAATACCTAAATATTGTCCAACACCGCCCCTTGGAACCCTGTCATTTTCTTCCATTGGTCGCAATGACCTGGCGGCCCGGAGCAGCAAATCATTTCATACTTATGTAACATAACGCCACCTCCATTTGAATCTTTTGGCGGATGTCAGAAGTGTACAGAAGCAACAGGGAAAACAAAAGTTCGATTCAGATGTGATAGCATCACCTACTCAGCTTTCAAGATGCATTTGTCATCATATCTGTGCACCGTGACGTGTTAGTGTGGCAGCTGAAATTCTGAATGTTAGTCATATCCAACCTTATCCGCTCACGGTTATGTAGACTGTTGTTTACACACAATGAACTGAACAGATAGCGCGTTCAATAACTTGAGGTGAGTGTACCACCATTTTTAAACAAGATATCCTTTGAAGACGTTATTTCCTCATTTGGAATGAGTCTTAGCCTTCCTGGCAAGAGGTGTATGACGGAGGATAACAGTTATGCAAGTCAGACAGTTTGCCCATAGTTTCTGTCCTGGTCACTTATGCATCATGACGCGCATATCGTGTTCCTTCATGAATGAGAGCGCACCGCGCACAAACAGCGCATGTTGTTGTCTGATACATCATCACAAAATATGAGCATTTGAACAAATTGTTGTGTTCAGTAGGTTTAACTGCATCAGCTACAGCTCTTACACTAAATTAGACTAACGAAGCTTAGTGGGCATGCAGCCCTACAAGGCTCATAGCATGTAGCTATTTTTGTCGACTTCACCCCTTGTGCTTGATTACACAAATCATTATGTTAGAGAAGGTATGCAGACCACTGTACATGTTGGGTCATGTTATGTACCGCTAGTCGTTAGTCTCATGTCTATGAAGCCACTGGCTGAAATTACCTTCCCAACAATTAACAGGCAACGACTTTTTGTTTCTCTGTAGGTGGCACTACACTACTCAAGGGTGACTGAGGGCTCATTGGATACATCTCCTTGAGACCTACACTATGTACCAGTACATTTTTACCAAATCCATAGGCCAAAGCATCACAGTTCTTGAAAGGGCACAAGTACAAGGATGAGCTGTTCATGACAAAGTAGCTTGGTATATAGGCTACATTATTTGCTCAGACTAAAAGCTATGACGCACCATGGACCTACTGGGAACCGTAGCACCCAAGTCAACGAAATTTTAGTCTTGTGCTAGGCTCGAAGAGCCAAATCAAAATAGCCCTTATGCATGCTGTAGTGCTGTAGCAGCACCTATTGACAGATGGCAAAATTGATTATCCTGAATTGTAGGGCGCCAGCAGATGAAATTTTAGTGGCACATAAGTTTCAAGAAGCTGCATCCAACGAGTCATGTGTAGTGCAGCAACAGCTATGGAGAGGTCCAAATGGCAAAAATATTTCTTCTGAGGAAGTTTCTGTCAGCGTCACTGAAACATGGTCCCTTGAAACTTCATTGCTGCCTGTATGTCGAATATTAAGATTAGCTTGAAGAGGTCTTGATGCAAATAATCACAAGGAAATTAAATAATAATAACAACATGGTGAACCATAGTTTATAGATATTTATTAGTAAGTCATTTGGCATTGTTACTAGGAAACCCAAATAAATCCTGACAAAAACTGGCATTTCTTTCCAGCCTACAGTCAAACACTGCCAAAGTATCACTTTAAGTTGCTGTTCTAACACCTTTAACAACCAAGCACAACCACAAAGTCGCACAAACTTTTAAGCATTGTCGTAAGGTAAACATATAACCAGTTCCCCCAAATGTCATGCCAACTGTTACTTAATAGCCTACCAAAAGAATGTGGTACAGTGTTCCCAGCATTTGGGCTTGGTTGCTTGCCGTTTAAGAGGTTAGCTTGTGTATGATCATTATCATCAGGCTGCATTTATTTTGCAGTTCACTAATAAATGTCTATTTTATTTGAGCTAAACTCTTCCCTATCCTAAACTCATGTCGATAATGATATTTGAAATCATTTGGTTTTTGTAGCCTAATGTAAACTTGACACTGGTTGGGATGCAGACATTAAAATAAACAAAAGGACACTAATGATAACAGTCATATATTTCAAAGTGTTATTTATGTTCATGATAAAGCAGACAAATAAGTGTCATCTCTTTCCAGCCTACAACTAAAGGCCGCCAAAGTATCACTTTAAAGGGATACGCCACCTAATTTCAGGAAATTGCTTATCTGTAGTCCACCCCTAGTTGAACATGAAAACACTTACCATTTTTTCTCTATGTGTCTGCAATGCCTAGTTTGACAGTGTAAGCTTA